>VUQK01016571.1:27792-38817 GCA_015106715.1 Bujurquina vittata
AGCTTCCAATTAAAAGGAGATTTTTCTTACCAACCCAGTGAAGTTAAACATAACCCCCCCCCCCAAAAAAAACAGAAAAAATTCAACATATGTCTCAAAATGTAAATACATCCTTTCAATATCCTGTCAGCACCAAAACTAATCACTTGCTCTTTTCACTCAGGCTGGGCAACTAATCAAATAACTCCATTAATCAACATTATGACTTTCTAACCAACCTAATTTTACTCACGTCGATGTGCTCAATAAGTTAAATCTTTCACAGAGGCACTCAGCCAATCAGTACCATACTGTAGCTGCCTCAACGTGAGCAGAACCTCAATAACAAATCAACGCTTACATCAGTTAATGCATGCTCATAACCTTTGTTCACGGTCACGCACGCACACACAAAGACACGGATGTGAAACAAATCCATGTAAGATAATACACAAAAAGTATAGCAGGATTTTGGTGTGTAAATTAACATTAAATAAATGAATATTTACTGGGGGTCAAAGTTGTGCGGAACTGATTATGTGAACATGATTATTACTGTTATTTGTGTTACTATTGTAATATTGATTTAAGGTCACGTCGCCCATCATTATCACTCAACTCGTTTCATTGTAATCTGTTAGGCTTTTGTGAGAACCTGATGAAAATCATAATGCCCATGACAAGTGTAACAATTGATTTCAACCTAATAAAGTATTTACTGGACAGCTCATATTGGAGGTGGCAAAAGACACCAAATGTTATATTCTGTACAAACACGCCTATCTGTCAATCCTATCAGGAAGTGAGTTTGGATGAGCAAATGTGTAATCCTTTTTCCAGCACACCTAAAAAATGAAGACCATGTTTCAGTCTTTATACTGAATTGGATGCTTGCAGACACTGACGTGCTGACACATTAATCTGTGTGTAAAGTCTGCAGAGGTATAAATTTTAAGCTGCACCTCAACACCACAGACGCAGAAAGGCTAATTCGGATTAAATATAGTATGGAAACAACTGATCTCAGGGCTTTCTGTCAGTGTTCATTTATTGAAACATCCTAATTTTCTAACAATGCAAAAACAAACTGTCTTTTTTACAGTTCCTAATTTAGCATGCAGGAGTGTTCTTACTGAATCTGTAAGGACAAGCAGATCTAGGATGGCAAAGTTTATTGCTTGGGGCTCCCATGTCTGTGTGCTCTGGTCTCTACTCAGCAGCTCAGCTCCCTCCTCTCTCTTCTCCTCTCCTCTCCCCATTAACCGGCTGACAGATCAGTAATAAACACAGCCTGTCACCTTCAAGGCCTGCCTCTCATTTACTAGAGAACACATGAAACCCCACTTGCTCATTCCCTCTCTATCGCTCGCTCTTTTTTCCCCCCCTTCATCCGCTGGGCTCATTGGAGCTGAAACCCGATTTTTGGCCCCTGCAGCCTCCGAGGCAGCAAATTCTCTTTTGCACCCAGATAGTCCTGAGAAAGGCATGAATATTAAATGGAAAATCCATGAATAAATAACCAAAAAAGGACTTCCGTTGCTCTAACCTCTTTCTGTCTCCCAGCAGCGGATGACAGAAGAAGAAGAAAAGCACCGGGGAGAAATAGAGGGAAAAAAAAAACATGACTACCTCAAGAGAAAAAGTGGACATTTGTTAGATAATTGGGTCTCTCTATTTGCAATCCCAAGATTTCACACATAAAACAAAAAAAAGGTAATCACAAGTAAAAAGTGTAGTTGATTCAACCTGAGTGATAAAAGCTATACATATTGCAACAGCTCAATAATGTATGCACACGGAAAAAAATGCTAATTACACTGCAAAGAGAGCAGGAAGTGCTGTACAAGGGATATGATTCTGAATGTTTAGCAAACAAATAAAGAGAACTGTGTATTGCTGATGCATAGTCACTAGTCTGTGGGCTTGTGGCTGTTATGCAGAACATGTAAATATGGATTTTTTTGCTTTAAGCAACTCCCAAACCTACGAAGACTGTTTCATAAGTTCTGTAATTTTAACAGAGCACAATGGAGACAAATTGCAGTATAAGCATGAAATGCAACTACTACTAAGCAAGTTACAGTGTGTGTTACTGGGTTATTATGCGTTTCTGTGGGATAGTGTTACATACGCTGTTAATTGAGGTACCATCTCTAATACAATTCACTATAATAGGGAGCGATGAGTCAATTTAACATACTGAACATCATCAGTAGAATAGTAGTTAAACATATAATCTCAGCTATATCACTACTGCACTGAGGTGTATTAAGTTACTGCGAAGGCAAACCCAACATTTCTAACCGCTCCGCCACATAAAAAGCAACTGATCAGAGACGGGGTAAACTGAGGAGCCTGAATGGTGTCATGGTTTTCTTCTAAAATAAAATATAACACAGGAGAGAAAAGGAATAAACAATGTCCAGTGTTTCTGATGGCAGTAAACTGACACACAGAAAAATCACTGGCTGGGTGTTTTTGCTGTATTCTGCTATTTAATAACAGTGTGTATGGTTAAGAAATTTAATTTTGCCAGTGACAAAGAAAACCCAAGTTACACCTGTCTGTGAGTAATTACTGTAACCATCATGAGCTACTCGTGATCACTAATGCTACAGTCAAACTAGGGAGACTGGTGGTTGGAGACCGTGTTGCAAACAAAATTATTCTATGTGCAATGAAGTTACCAACTTGCTACCTTTGAAATGGTTGCTTCAAAGATGGGGGCCATCAGCCGTCATCTTCAAAGCAACTTTGGTGCGTCAAGATAGTGACGCACCAGCTTGCACATGAATGGGGTCAAGTTTGCAACAATACAATCTATTTAATGTAATACAGTAAATAACTGTGATAAAACTGGTAAAATCACAACTTTGTTGTTGTTGTCATACACAGAAATTCACATGAAAGGCTCACATTCAGGCTAGCCAGAACAACATAAGTTTGAATCCGAAATTCCCCCACAAATAGGGATGAAGTTGCTGCAAGAAGGCAATTTAACAGCATAATGACATAGATATTTAGGAATGAAATAGGGAATACAACCAGTTGAGTGCAAAGAGACGCATCGCAGACAAGTTGCACTCATCAGTACAGACTGACTCAGATTGACTGCAACATAATGGCAATTTGTCTGCATTTAACAATTAGACAGCAATTATTTGCAAACCTTCATTAATCTGTCTGAGAGTGACTGAAGTCAGTCTGAACCGGACCACTAATATTTGGAGCCATGCGGCTGAAAGTGATAGCCCAAAGGTTGAGGGTGACTCTTGCTCAACCTCTGTGTGACCAGCTGGTTGCCACAACTGTTTGCAGTCACAAGGAAACCACCAATTTTTCCTTGCGAGAAGGTTGCTGTCCTGCAGTTTCTTACTCTACTGTTATCATAATGAGCTGTATGGCAGGCAGGATGGGTCCCTAATGCAGAACTCGAGAGAAAGAAGACTTAACTTAAGCTTCAGCTTTATTAGCTGGACGAAGCCAGCCGGACAAAACACAAAACTCACTTTGAACAAACAGGTAGGAGGAGCACACAGCGGTCAGGACTACAGCGATGACTACAACGCGATGAAGGACAAGGGAAAAATGCAGACAATAGATACACCAGGGCTAACAAGACAACAGGAGCTGCAGAGAACAGGTGGACAGAATCACACTAATGAAGTAGGAAGGAAGGAAAACAACACGACAAACAGGGAAGTGGAGGCTAGGTTAAAAATAAAACAGGAAGTGCAAACACACAGACATGATCTAAAGACAGGGAACTTGACATGAGGGAAGAATCCAACTAAAAGTTATACTAAAGAATCCATGAATAAATGGAAACATTACACAAACCAAAGATCATCGAATAAAATGAACAGAACTTAGAAGCCCAAAACTAAAAACACAGTCATGGACCCAGGATCATGACAACTGTGGCTGAGCCATAACTAACACTGATACTATAATTACTAATAACATCCCTCTCTCTGCATTTTCATCTGTTTTCATCAAATGTTCAACAATATACAAATAATGCATATTTTTAATCATAGTTTCCACCAATGTTCAACTGGACAGAAAAACATTACTAAATACTAAAAATGCCTTATTGTAATAGTAATATAATAATATAAATATAATATAAATGCAAAACCAATACTCCCATATTAAGTTTTTTATTATTATTATTTAAAGGGCTTTTAAAGCAGATGGAAGAAAATACTGGCGTCACTCCAGGCTTCAAAGAAAACTACACTGTCAACCTTGAGGTCCTTGGAAAAAAAAAAGACTCCAGTGATTTTCAAATTATATATGTCAATGAATTACACTACTTGAGATTCCATCATGACCTAGTGTCGAAGCTCAATTTCTCATCTCAGTAATTATACCCTTGACTTCTTTTCTTGTCGCTGGAAACCGCAACAAAAGACAGCTCTTTTGTATCTGCTGGAGAGTCATCAGTGTAACTAATCTGTACAGCAGAAGATAAGCCATTGTTCACAAAGCACTCACTGGAGTCAGATGTTCACAAGTTACTATATGTTCAGTGAAAACTGAATGGAGAGCTCTTTAAAAGCCTTTAAAGGACTTTGTGTTTACATCTCTAATGGGGAACAAACGTTTGTGCAAATTAATTCTTTAGCCATGCAGTACTGTGTTAAGTCTTGAGCGACCCCTCATTCTTTACGTTTTGCTACAAAATGGGAAATGGGTGCAGCAATTTATTGAAATACCTGCAAACATACATGGAAATGCAGTATATAACACAATTGTAACGATCTTGAAAGTCATTATTTAGAATGACCACCTTTACTCTTCAGCACAGCCAGAACTCTCAGAGGCAGCGTTCTTGTAACTTCTTTAAGTAGCCTTCAGGAATAGCTCTCCAGGCTGCTTGAAGGACAGTCAAAACTCTTATTTGGATGTTGGCTGGCTTTTGTTTGGGTCTCTGCTTCAATAATCCTGGCTCTGTGGAGGCCAATCCATGACTGTTAGTGTTCCACTGAGTATTTTTTTCTATTAATTCTATTATTAGTATTGGCAGTTTGTTGGGATCATTGTCATGCTGAAAAATGAAACCATTACCAATCAGATGCTTTCCAGATGGTATTGTATGGTGGATCAAAATCTGACAGTACCTTTTTGGGTTCATAATTCCATCAAATTTCAACAAGATGCCAAACTATGACAGTGTTCTTCCTGTCTTTCAGACACTGTTCATTTGCTGTAGATGTTTAGAGTTGCCACCTATACTTTTGTCCTCCTCTTGTCCAGTTTCCCTGATATCCCTCTGACACTGCACACAATGCCAGGAGGTGCCATGTTTTTAGGTAAGAGCTCTTTGGTAATCATCTTGTTGAGGCCTGTGTTATGTTTTTTCATTGACTGAACTAAAAATGGGTACAAATTATGTGCTTTTGTGACAGTCTGCTAGGAACAGTGCCTAAAGATACCATTCAAAATGAGTTGTTTGCCAAGTTGTCTGTTATGTGTAGACTGCATACACTGGGGAAATAATTATTTGATACACTGGCAATTTTGCAAGTTTTCCCTACAAATAATGGTCAGGTCTGTAATTTCTCCAACAGTTCTTGCATTTTCACCAAGTTGCTTGCCTATTGCCCTGTAGCCTATCCCAACCTTGTGCAGGTCTACAGTTTTGTCCCTGGTATCCTTAGACAGCTCTCTGGTCTTGAGCATGGTGGAGAGGTTGGAGTGTGATTGATTGAGTTTGTGGACAGGTGTCTTTTATACAGGTAACAAGTTCAAACAGGTGCAATTAATACAGGTAGTTTGTGCAGAATAGGAGGGCTCCTTAAAGAAAAACAGGTCTGTGAGAGACAGAATTCTTGCTGGTTGGTAGGTGATCAAATTACTTCATGCAATAAAATACAAATTGATTATTTAAAAAAAATCATATAATGGATTTTTTTTTAGAATCTGTCTCTCACACTTGGTGTGTACCTATGATAAAAATTACAGACCTCTTCATTCTTTGTAGGTAGGAAATCGGCAGTGTATCAAATACTTATTTTCCCCACTGTATTTTGCTCCTGGGAAGCAAAGTATAAAAAAATAAGGAGTAACTTAATGCTTTTGCACAATACTGTATAGTATGCTGAATTAAAGTCAAAGAATCCCAAAAGAATAAATAAGCATTGTGGAATTGATCATTTATATCATGGAATCATTTTCAGCACAATCAGCCAGCACTTCTTTGAAGCCAGCAAATTAAATTAAATTAATGCAAGATGGAACACAAGGCATTCGATGCCTAACGAATGAAATCTGTACACTGATCCTTCAACTGCTTCTAAATCACTGCTGCATTCAGATAAATACAGGAATGCTTGCACATCTTTTTTTTCCTGCTTATTGTTTGAGCACTCCTTAAACAAGGCTTAAATCCATGTGAGTCATTCATGGATGATTACACTGGGAATGCACTCCTGCTTGAAAGCACTGAATTTTATATTTTGGGATGCATCACAATAGCAAGGTCAACCAAAAACCTTGTTCGTTTGCTGTTCTGCAAAACATCAAGTAGCAGCTTCAGGCTCAACACCACTGCAGCCAATATGTTTAATTATATAAGCTGTGATGGACACGTCCCCTTTTCAAAAAATTCTTAGAAGCCCTAGAAGTTAAGCCCAATGAGAAATCAATGAATCTCATCTCTGACGAGGACTTTTTCACCTCGAAAAAGTTTAAGAATATGAAGGGTGCGAACTAACCTGTGTGGGAGAACAGCCAGACTAATTCCAGACTACAGCACCTACTATTTTAAAATCCGTCATGTTTGGTAGCTAATTGTGATGTATCCACCTCGCTTGAGATTCAGTGGCAGGTCCACAGATTTCATTCATGGATCCCTGCATGCTGTGAGATAATAAACTGTTCAGTAGGACTTGTATTATTTTTTCATCATGTTGAAATGCAGTCAGGTGCTATGACCTGCTGAGCATTATGATTGCTTTTCACATCCTTTGCTTTGTTTACATGTTTTGTATTGGGTTATTTTATGTAACCGTTTTTGACAAGTCGCCGTCAGTTAACATTAAAGTTATCAAGCGGTGCGTGGTTACATTTCTTAAGTACAGCAGCGAACGCTCAGTGTTTTATTTTACTTTATGTGTGTACTTGTTTTAAAATATGTCAGGCTAAGAAAAACATGTGGAGAGAAAAGGCTACATGAGGCACAGAAGAAGGAAATGTGGATTCATGTCAAGAGACCCAAATAGCTTTCAACACCCAGACTGACCTTCAGCCTACAAAGAAGCACACATACAGATACAAATGTCCACAGGATGTGACTGTAAACCCTTAACGCACATCCCTTATTACAAGAGTGGGCCTTGACTATACATCATTTTAAATGTCACAGACTCCCCCCACAGGGTAATAACTGATCAGCTGAGTTTGTATCTAGCATTACCATTCAAGGATTCAAGGATTCAATCACATACTAAGCAATCCAACTGGCTGAAAAAAGGGGCTGAATAAGATTATTTGAGAATTGCCTAATGCGTCCAATATTGTATTCGTATATGGAAGATTTGCACAGTTTTAACAAGTCAGGTTTTGCACTTTATAGGTTATTACAAATCTTTTTTTTAATCATTATGTAAGATAGCAGGACTGCTGGAAGGATCTAAAAAGCACAGAACTGTTCAGCCCTTTTCTTGCTCATTGTGATGAGGTGTGACATGGTTGGCAATGACAGTGACAAGCAGATCTTGTCACTGTAAACTGCTTGAGGAGCAAAAAATACTAGTGCTAAACCCTCCAGACTAAGATGAGCGGCAATGCCCTGACCCATGAGATGCAGTGGGAATTGAGGTAGAAGAGGGCCGAGAGAGCAAGAGAACGACACAGTGAAAAGCTAGCTGCTGACAGAAGGGGACGACAAGTGGGACTGTGTAGGTCATGATAACCAATTCAAAACATCCAGCTAGCATGCACAGATGGGAGCATCTCATTATGGGCTGGATAACATAAGCATATAATGTATGGCTTTCATACTCTGCATTGCAAAGAAGGAGAAAATGCAATTAGGAAGTAAATGGTCTTATACACGATTAAATAACTCTTGTGTACTTACATTTTTAATTTGACATAGCTTTTGTGAAAGGATGTTATACTGAAAAATGTTATTGCATTACATAGTAGGCTAACATCAACAGCAGTATGTAGTGAAGTACTGCCTGGTGTCTGGGTTCATTTTTAAGTTATATAAAAGGGAATAATTTTCAAGGTCTTTGAATGTTATTTGAAAAAAAAAGGCAAAGCAACTGTAATTGGGTTCCCTGACTAAACAGTCATCAAAAATCTGTGACGACTGTTTGCATAGACTCGATATGCCGAATTGTGCATGTAAGAGCTAGAGCTGGAACAATGCAGGAAGGCAGTTTGATAATAAATGGAAGACCGAACATTACAACACTGTTAAATATCTGTCAGGTAAAGACACGCAAAAGAGAACCCAGAATTAAGCCAATACAGACATTTCTTTATGGATAACAGAAATGTAACGTCTTAAATAAACCACAGATTAAAGGCTTACTGCAGTGTTTGTCTTTTGTAAGAGGCAGGATTTGGTGATGGATTATTATTCAGACTTGCAACATTTAGTGTTTGACACACAAATCCAGTGAGAAACATTTTGGGGATGGAACAAATGAAATGGAAAAGAGCACATTTCCTTTGATTTAAATACAGTTAACAGCAGGCAGAAAAGCCATTAAAAGAAACTGGGGCAAGGAGGAGACATCAACAAGTTGCTGGCAGCTGTTGAAGACATCCTTCTAATGGAAAACAATGACACTTGGATTGAGAAGCACAGCGAGAGAAAAATTCACAACTGTGCCAGTTTCAGCGTAGGAAGAGGGGACGAAGCTGAGAACAGACTGCAGCAGAGTAGGTCAAGAAAAAGAAGAATGCTCAAGTCAGAGTCCTGACCTTAAACCAAATGAGCTGCTGCGGCATGACCCCACGAGGTCTGTTCAAACAAAACATCCAACAAATATTGATGAACTGAAAGCTCTTTATTTTTTCTTTCAGGAGAAACATTCCTCCTCGCAGTTGTGCAAGTCTCATTAGCAGCTACAGGAAATGTCTTCCACTTCATACAAGTTGCTAAATCCAAGTCTTGACATGCTTTTGCCAGCTTGCATTGTTAGTGATTGCTCAAAGCATTTAAAGCGTTACAACTCAGTATGCCTATACCACTGACTTAGACAAACATCAGGCTATATTTATAAGAAATTTCAAAATGTTCACAAATGAGTTCTTGCAGCTGCATTTGGAAAAGAGCTTGGCTGCAGGTACTTTACAAATTAAGAAAATGAAATCTATTAGTGGTTATAATTTCCAGCAGGGAACTTTAAGGAAGCCATATTTATTTATTCACCAATAAAGAGAAAACTGCTGATTCATAAACCGCAACCTACAGTCAGTTTAAATAATGCAGGAACTGATTTTCCTACAGCAATCTGTGCCTACATCAGCAAACCTATAACAATGTGTCAGCAAGTTTCAACCTTTTATTCACGATCATCAGTTTACGTCTGCCCTTCTGCCAAAAAAAAGTGAAAATGAGAAGAAAAGAACAGGCGTGCACAAGCCTTTTTCGACTTCAGGTGTAGTGTTGCTACACTACATACTTTACCAAAAAACCCCAACAGTTTAAAAGCATTCGCAGACTTCTAAGACCTTCCATATCAGTACCTTTTAAGACCTGCTGACATCCTACTTAACAAGAATTTCATTAAATCCTTTGATGTTCAGGTCTGAGTTACACCTCCAAAACCTTTTTTAACTGCACATTATATTCACAAAACACTGAGACAAAGTGATCATATCCAGTTTTGTTTAAAAAATAATAATAATAAAAAAAAGGGTCACAGCTCCTGCTACATTTTATCTTGAGAATCTCAAAAAGCATTCTCCACCAATATCAAAAGATCTGAAAGAGGCACAGCTGCATAAACAATCCTCTCAAGTCTTCAGAGGGTTTAGAAATACTAACAAAGGAGCTTGCAGGTACATCATTTTTGCAGCAGCAGCTATGGCAGCACAGGGAAAATGTGTTTGAGTTCTCTTATAAATCACACAATACAGCAACAACATTGCACATCCAGGCCTAGCTAGTCCCCCAGGCAACCTGACAGCAAAGTCCTGTCTTTACAGATGGCTCTCAGAGAATCTGTGTGTGCGCACGTCTGCGAGCGCGCTGTGCGTGCATGAGTGTAATTTTGTTTTATTAACGGCAATATAGCAACTGGGAATTGTGTAGCATTATCACTTTTTTCAGTGTCTTTTTATGTGTGTGTGAAAGCACAGGCATGAAAGCTGTTTTTAAAAAAAAAAAGAGAGAGAGAAAGAAATTCTTAGTTTGCTCAGGCTAATTTCATCCCCTCCCCTTCCCTGGACATGAAAGAAAAAGGACTTACAGATCTTGTGCTTCCCTTTCATGGGGAATTTCACTAGCAGCTCCTGGGGGTTGGTGCAGATGAAGACGAATGGCGACGCAGACTCCTCGCAGGTATCAGGAAACTGCAGAGATGGGGATGTCGGGGGGGAGGGATAATGAAAAGAACAGTTTAGCATCATCTTACACAGAAGTAGCATGTCAATACTGTGCAGAGAAAAAATGTTAACGCTCATGACGGTATTACAGTTATGAATCATTCAGCGAGTCTCTGTTTATACGCCTACGTTGTGCCTAACTGTCCTCCGTGCTTGATGCAATACTACAGGCCTGACAGCAACTGATAGTTATGAGTCTCGCTGGGTCTTATGCACTATAATTGCACGACTAATGATGCCGTCGCTAATGAGAGCAGCTGCAGCACTTGTGAGCAGTAAAGATGACACAAAATGTATGACAACCAGCAACCGATTCCTTTTTCAGATGCAGCCTTGTGTGCACATACGCTATTCAACACAAAATAATCAACAAAAAAAGAAAAACCATGCGTACAACATTTGTGTTCATTTATTAACAACACAGAATATTTGAATTGCAACATCAAACATATTCTTCTAAATCTACAGATA
>VUQK01016572.1:10621-42181 GCA_015106715.1 Bujurquina vittata
TTTCTCAAGTGGTTTATGGGTATACAAAACAGAGATCATTTTTGATTAAGAACTGAAGCTTTTCGTCTTCCGCCTCAATCACTGACGGTGTACCTCAGGAGTCAATTTAGGAAGCTTTTTTTTATGTTCACTTCATGCACAATTTTTCACACACATAATGTCTCTTTTCCCAGTTATGCTGACATAACACAAGTATATCTAGCTTTTAATCCCCAGGAGTCAACCTGTATTAGTTCCATCCTTGGCTGCCCCCCGGAGTCTGTACTGAATTAAGCGACAATAAGACAAAAGTCATTCTTTTTAGTCTGCAACCACCACAAAAAAAGTTTGTTTATTCAAGCTGAAGAATTTTATCTGCTCTCTTAAAGATAAAGAAATTGTTACTATAGCAATAATCATCCCCAATCTCGACTCCTGCAATGTACTGCACCTACATACTGCTATATATAATAATGCTATATAGAGCTATTTAAAACTGTTTCTTACAGCCATTATTTGCATTAAAAGCATATATGCATATACAGTAGGGAATGATATATGGGGATTCTAAATAGTATGTTTCTTCAGACCCCTGACATCTTCTTCAAGGTCAAATAAGATCAAACTTTCATAAAATGTGTTCTTTAAAACTGCAGCTGCCTTTATTTGTATCAGCAACAGTTAGGAGATAATACTGGCATGTGGGGATTCTAAATATCACAATCTAATTTGCATCCAAGTATCATGTTACATTTGAACTCTGACCTCACTCTTACATTTCACATCTGCCTTTCTTTCAAGTTGTCCCCAAAATGTGTTATATCTTTTGGCTATATAAAGTATTGCCAAGAGAAAGAGAATAAGCTGCCTACTTAGTTACAAATATACTGTAGTGTAATATTATATAATAATCTCTGGTTAATCGTGTCCTTTTATTTAAAAATCAATACCTATTATCCATCACCTACTCCTACAAAATGTTTGTGTTATTAAAGTAAAAATCTGTCATGCTGCCCTAATCTGATTTTTACTGCACTACAAACTTCTTAAAGTGCATTTAAAAAAAACAAGGAAAAAATGAATATATACAAAATGCAGTACTGTTTCCTTAAAAGTAAATACTGCCCAGAAACTCAGATGCTTTGGTGGAGTTTTGCGCTCTCTGAGTGCTTCTTGTTTTGGATGATTTTCATTTTTACATTTTACATGTAAATGGCTAAACATTTGGCAATGTTGTTTGATCGTTTCATTACAAGCATATTGGACAAAACAGATCATAGTAGAACACACTCCAATTCAACTGCACCACAAACTGTAGCGTCCAATGTGCTTGTTAGGCTGAATCAACATATTTCTACAAAGCTCCAAAAAAGATGAGATTTAGGGCCGCTGCTTTAGTCTGCATTTGAATTGCAAAGTGGACCAACTATACAAGAAACTGCGCGTTAACACTGAACCAATGTTTCCTGTTTTGGAGAGTAGAGAAGTCAGAGGGGATTTAAAGAAGGGCTCACATAATACTGGGTTTTGTATTAACAGAATATTTATAGGCTCATCTTTTGCATGTTTTCACTACACGATAAAGTACTAATATACAGTTTCAGAGGCACACAGTTGTGTATGGAGTTGGAAAGGACTTGAGAAAAGCTGATATTTTGGATCCAAGTGGTTGACTCACTACAGTAAATGTATGCTTTCATCTTAAAGCTGCTAATCCAGACTTCTAACAGACACATGCCACGATAAAAGACAGTGGACGGACGTGATGGGCGAGTTCTTATTCCAGCTTTACGCTAGAGGAATCTTACCTTGATCCTGGGCATAGTGACTGTAGGAGGTCTAGCTTTGGCCACAAAACTGTGCGATGAACCTCTTTCCACCACTTGCCTGGTGTAGGGCATATATCTCCGACCACTGGGTCCAAACACAAAGTCCTCTCGTAGTGCATCCACTAACATAATAACCACCCTTTTAAACAGGGCCTGCGGGAGGCGAGATGAATTAGGAGAGCTCCCTGCAAGGTTAGAAGAAAGCTTATGAGTTTTAACAGATTTAAGTCAACAGTGTAGGCAGAG
The DNA here is from genome assembly GCA_015106715.1 of Bujurquina vittata. Taxonomy (NCBI): domain Eukaryota; kingdom Metazoa; phylum Chordata; class Actinopteri; order Cichliformes; family Cichlidae; genus Bujurquina; species Bujurquina vittata. Next base: position 12,676 of record VUQK01016572.1, read on the forward strand.
GAGAGGAGTGAGAGCGCTGGTTGAGGCTGTGCACGGACCCACCTGTCAGCGGCTCCGCTGGCAGATCTGACAGCTTGTTCTTGGATGAGAGAGAAGACTTGACAGGTACGGGGAAAAATCCCCTCAGGAAAAGGGCAATGCCAATCACTTCGAATGTTAAAATAAAGCAGGCAAAAACAGACGAGCGAACCTTCATGGTTTTGCCTGACGGACACTTTAAGGAAATAGTGAGATAGGCTACAGAGGTAACTTGCTAGCAAGCACCAGACAGTTTAGCAAAATAATACAGAGCAGCGAGAGCCATGGTATCCCATTTCAGACGGAAGCACTGTCAAACTAAATATTATAAAGGTACGTGTCTCGGTATTCAACGAGCTGTAGTTGCGTGGTATATATGAGGGCGTAATTTGCAATAAAAACACTAACAGCAGTTAGCACTGTATTCATTCATAGCTGCTTCCGCATTGACAGCATGAAACTACGGTGTGACTCGGAGCCAAACAACACTAAAACGCGTTTCGTTCAACACCTGTTTGTCAGGGTGACACAGGTGACTAAAATATACAAGGAATAAGGCTCGTAAACGCTGAATGTTTAATCTGGTTTAAACCACTCAAAGAAATTATTAATGTTGTGTGAATATTATATATTTATATACATATATATATATATATATATATAAATATATAAATAAATAAAAGTTACAGATGCAAGGCTGAGATGGTTATTTGGACATGTACAGTGGAAGGATAGTGGATGGACTGGACAAAGGATGGTGAATATGGAGGTGCCACACAGATTAATAAGAAATGCTCTCTCTTATACACCGGACACTGCCGTGGTACACTTTGCGAACATTTGTCCTCCTCCTTTTTACTGCAGCAAAATGCCAGTTAGTCCCTAAATTAGATTTGCCTACATTTTCTAAGTACAACGGACAGCACTTAGAGGCAATGAGATACTTTCATCAGGCAAATGAACTGCTGGGGACGGTGCTGAATTTTGGACAATTTAAACGTGACACTGATGCGGCCTGAGGCTGATGAAGCCTGATTGGAAATTAGTTCGAGATGAAATTAACTTCCATTTAGTTGTGTGCTTGAGCTGCTGCTGCCATCTACTGGGAAAAAAAACTCTCAGAATAGACGCTGATGGATGACCCCCCCCCCTTCAAACACAGCATGAATAAATGTTGAATACTCACAGGACCACAGGGTACATTTAAGGTGCACTTCATTTTTCTAAACAAAGGTGGGTTCATAGTAACCTGTTGTGTATATATGTTGTACTGACGCCTTTCTTTTGATGATGACCAAAAGCAATATCCTGTTTACAAAATAGCAAACATAAATCTGTTGTATGAAAGGAGGAAAAGCATTCATGTTATATATTTTCTGTGAATATTATAAAGACTGAACTATTTCCTGAAAATGTGTAACATTAAAAGCTGGATGATCAGGAGATCATGGAGATACTACATCATATCTGTAATCATGGTATTGTTTTGATGGTTTTCTAACTTGTCTACTGAGCATTATCATTACTCTTTTTTTTCTATTACAGTGCGATGCCCCTAAAACTGTATGGTGTAATATGAAATGTGGCATAATGATTGAGAACAGTCTTGATTTTTTTTCGCTCTAGCTAAAGCTTAGTAACAAAGTAATACAAGTCAATGAAGTTTATTACTAATAATAAATGTGAAAACTAATACTTGAATTTTCTTAAAATGAAGCCATTACCTTTTAGGAAAGGTGTCATTTTTGGAGTACTAGTGATCCCAGCTACCCTGATTTTCACTTCAATGTGAAAGTGTCCCTAGGGCTAGAGCAGTGGTTTACAACCTTTACTACCAACTAAAGCCACAACAGCTACAGGCAGAGATAGCACACAGTTTGCTTCCTGCTGCTGAAGATGTGCCAGCATGTGACAGAATGAGCAAACAGATGCCATCTTCCCGTCTCCTTCTGGAGACCTTTTTCGAGAAGCTCTTCCAGCAAAGCACTGGACAGTCACATCAGCAGGTGGAAAGAGGGGTTTGGATTATAGCAGTATTAGTTGTCCTTTTCATATGTGGCATGATCAGGGAATGCCCCAGCTGTCTCAGGTACATCTAGCGATGTTTCCAACATCCTGATCATTTCTAGTATGGGAAGTTTCTTATCACATGATGGATGGTGAAGGTATCTGGATTTTTCTTCTTTAAAATGACTGAGTGCCAATACCGCTCCTTTTTTTATAATCTCCAAAAGAAGTCTTAAAATTGGTGACATCCAAACAGGAAAACACACACAGGTAACTGTTGTATGTGATGGCATGATTTGAAGGTGCAACAGGAAGCAAAAAGTTTATTTTACCCATAAGTGATTTTGACATGGTCAAATCAAGTTACCATGGCAACTGTGCTCTGCTGAACCTCCTGGCCTCCTCGTTGTTGTTTCCAGCCATATTTCTATACAACTTTCCAATGTGATCAAGGCTCATACTGAACAATCCAGACTTGTTCAATTATGCCCTCTTCTCTTCTTTCACCTCCCGTTGAACCAATGTGTGGTTCTGAAATGTGCAGCATCTAGTCCTTCTCCATTCTCCCTGTTTCAGACTGAAATTATGTTCACTCACTGCAGTGGTCACGAACATGAAATGTGTAATGATGGAAGACATGTTTGTAACACCGATTCTGTCTGAGAAAGGAGCCAATAACGGCTAACACATGTTTAAAGAAGTACATTCACTACTGTTTGAAGCACTTTATTCAAAGAAAATGTAACAGGGCCTTTCAATAACAAAGACCTGCTTCATGTTCCCTAATATGTAGTGTCAAAGTCTATTTTTCTTTCCTCTTCAGAACACTAATAAAGGCGTCTTTGGGAACTTCCACGTTGCCGATGCGCCTCATCTTCTTTTTACCTTCTGCCTGTTTCTTCAGTAGCTTCATCTTCCGTGTAATGTCACCTCCATACTACCAGGACACAGAAAAAATATTTCAAGGCATCAGTGGCATATTTAGACTTCAGAGTTTTTATAAGAGAGCAGGAAAAAAAAACTTTACTTACACATTTTGCAAGAACATTTTTCCTATATGCCTTTATTCTGAAAGAGACACATGTGGTCATACCACATATTAAATGTAGTCAATTAAAAGCATATTTCATAGTACTTTATTGATTTGACTTTGTATTTTAAGTTTTTAACAAACCATTTTAACAAACCCTTAGCTCTTGCACTTACGTTTCTCTTGCAATGACTTTACTTCCAATAGCTGCCTGTATGGCAATCTCAAACATCTGCCTTGGAATGGAGTCCTTTAGTCGCTCACACATGGCTTTCCCTGTACTGTATGCACGTTCCCTGCAATGAAAACACACTTATCAAAACAAATCATGAAACTGTTAAGCTACTGACGGGTGGTCATATATCTGCTTTACCCTGATGGGTAAAGCTGACGGAAAGGCAAATGAAAGTGCACCATAATGTCTACTGTCCTCACCACATCACCTTAAAATACAGTAGTTAATACTGACATGCTCGTGTGTCATCCACAATTAACCAATAAGTGTTGTGTTTGGAAGGTCGGTAAAAATGTACTACATCACCCTTCTCAGTGTTAGCAAACTATGGTTGAAGCCAGAGGACTCAGCACTTTATAAATATTTGTCCTAAATCTAGACTACTGATTTTGCCAAGACATAAGAATTTGTGGTGAAAATTAACAACTGATTGTGGGGAAATAGCGGAATCAGTGGCAGTTTTATCTCCTGAGCAGCACAGAACGCAAAGCTGGATTTTCACCAGAAATGACTTGTTTAAGATCCTGACCCTGTTCAGATCAGCGGGCTCTTGCCAACAAGAAAGTTCAAGAGTGCCCTCTGGTGTACAAACAATGCAACATCCGCACATACGTGTAACATGGTTGAAAGGTGTCCCACCCATCGCTCCTTCGCTTTTTACATTTTCATTTATCAGTCATTCTAAATGCAGACACTGATATAACGGCTGGCTGGGCTCTAAGCTGTGTGAAGCAGGTCCAGGTGCAGTTTTCACTGCTTCAGACTTGTGAGGACAGAGTGCTGAATAATTTTGCCTACATTACAGAAACCAATGAGAACGCTGAGCAACTGAAGGGAAATGGTTTTTAAGTCACAACATTTCTCTGGTTAATTTTTGTCATGTAAATATCTCATTCAGGTTTCTCATGTTGCACCAACTCTTTCAGGCTGTTTATACATGTGTAAATATCACTAACTGGAAGCTAATAACATGCACATACAGAATTACATATAGATTATTACATGTACATTTAGACCACACAGCTAAGAAGCTAATCCAGCTAGCATGGCTCTGTCCAAAGTTTACAAAAAAGTTTTAAAATGATATAGAAAATTATTGACATGCATAATATTACAGATTGTGCAACGATTACAATTTATAACAATTTGTGGTTTTATGGAAAGGACAGATACTTTACCTGATAAAAGGAACTAGAAAAAAAACTCAATGTAACGAGTCAGTTGGTGAGTGTTAACTACTTATCTCTAGCGCCATACTGTCCACACAAGCATGGACTTTATCACCCATCTCTCTGAAAGAAACCTGATGGTAAATTTTCTAAAATGTCCAACCATCTGCCAGGGAAGCAGGAAAAAGGACATCACAATGTTTGGGTTGTGACTTTCACGCTGTATGCTATGTAAATGACTTTTCTGCTTGGTAGGATTTAGAGAAAATGTGCCGCCTATAAAAGATACTCTGCTCTGTGATTGGTGTGTTGCCCTTAAAGAACAATGGACTGAAGCTACGCTCGAGTCGGCTCAGCTCCAAGGCTTACAGTATAAATTGTGAGAGTAGCCATCATTGGCGAAGCGTAGTGCCCTTCAATTACCGAGGTCTGCGCTGGCGCCTGTGTTGGCTTTGGTAGTGAGTACATTAAACACTGATCTTGCTGAGCGTCATCACTTTTCTTCTGTAAAGTTACTCCTTTGTCCTTGTCTGGTGCGTAAAGTCGTGTTAACAGCGGCTGCCAAAAGGCAATTTTCTTTTAAATGTTAACCATAGTGTTGAATACGTTTCATGCTCCACAGGCTCAGAGTGATTACTATAGTAATGAAGGACCATATATTCCAACCTTGCCAGTAACAATAACAATGAAGGTAGGGCTGACTGCTGTGACCAAGAAAATAAATAAGGTGCTTTCAAGTAATATCAGAGTTGCATGCCCTGACAAAACAGTGAATCATGAATAATGAAACTTTATACAAAATGATCCATTATCCAAAATGTACCTGTGTACAACTGTGGTCAGTTCTTCCACTGGCTGCCCATTCAGCAGAATATCCATCTTTATCAAATCAGCGGCCTGGTAACCGGCATTCTCATAATCAAAGCTGTGCAAGATAAAGTAAAAAAACTAACAACACTGAAGTAACAGCAGAGTTCATGAATGGCCTAAAAGAAAGTGCATGGGACAGGCTAAGCAATTAAAAAGAATGAATTACTAATAATTTCTAGCTGTGTCATTTCTGCAACTTTATCCATGAAATTCTCTTTTAAACTGCAAACATACACCAATCAAGCATAACATTATGAGCACTGACAAATGAAGTGGGTAACACCGACTATCTCTTCATCATGGCACCTGTTAGTAGGTGGGATATATTAGGGAGCAAGTGAACATTTTGCTCTCAATGTCGGTGTGTTGGAAACAGGAAAAAAGGGCAAGTGCGAGAATTTAACTGAGTTTGACAAGGGCCAAATCGTGATGGCTAGATGACCGGGTCAGAGCATCTCCAAAACTGCAGCTCTTTTGGGGTGTTCCCGATCTGCAGCGGTAAGTATCTATCAAAAGTGGTTCAAGGAAGGAACAGTGGTGAACCAGCGACAGGGTCATGGGGCGCGAAGGCTGGCCCGTGTGGTCCGATCCAACAAACGAGCTGCTGTAGCTCAAATTGCTGAAAAGGTTAATGCTGGTTCTGACAGAAAGGTGTCGGAATAGACAGTATCATAGTTTGTTGTTCTGTTTCAATGACTACCGTCTGGTTGCACTTACCACGATCCTCATGAAGTGCATCAAACATGCACCCCCCCCCCCTTTCAGTTTGCATATCGGTCAAATCGCTCAACTGATGACTGATGACGCCATTTCTACTGCCCTCCACTCAGCCCTCACTCATATGTCAGAATGCTTTTCATTTACTTCAGTTCAGCATTCAACACAATCATCCGTCAACAGCTTATTCTTGAACTGGACAGGCTGGGGCTGAACACATCCCAGGAGACCACAAGCAGTTTGGGTCTGCAGCAACACATCCAGCACCACAGAAGCTTTTGACCCATAACTGCACATTGTTGCACAACTCCAACATCTTCAACAATTTTGCGGATGACTAGTGGGTCCCATCAACAACAATGATGAGACAAACTACGGGAGCGAGGTGAGCCACCTGGCCTTGTTGTGCAGCCACAACAATCTTTCTCTGAATGTGAAGAACACAAAGCAGATTGTTTTGGACTTCAGGAGAGCGCGACCCCAGCAGAGCAGAATAATGTTCTGCTGGGAAACCTCGGGTCTTGCCATCCATGTGGATGTTACTTTGACACGTACCACCTACCTAAGCATTGTTGCAGACCATGTACTGTACACCCTTTCATGGAAACAGTGTTCCCTGTGGCCTTTTTCAGCAGGATTATGCATCCTGCCACAAAGAAACATGGTTCAGAAATGGTTTGAGGAGCACAACAACGAGCATCTGTGGGATGTGCTGAACAAACAAGTCAGAGTCCATGTGATGGGTGAGGGCTATTGTGCCAGCAACAGCAACACAATGTTAGGTAGGTGGTCATAATGTTATGCCTGATTGGTGTATACTTTCCATTACATACACTTACCTGAAACCTCCTTTTATAACCTTTAATATCCAAAGACTGCACACTTAGACTGCAGACAAAACACTGATTAAATGTGATGATGTATTTACATAACACTTTGATGGCTTTACCTGGCATATCCAGATGAGAGTGATTTGAGGAGGTCATAGAAATCCACCACGATTTCATTTAAAGGGAAAAGATATTTCATCATGACACGCTGGTCATCTATGTACACCATGTTCTTCTGGACCGCCCTGCGATTCTGTGAGAACACAAACTATTTAGTCTGGCATGTAACAGTCTCTACTGTATTTGTGAAATTGTGGAATGCTGCATGGAGACACTCCACATGGAAAACACCTGAAAAAGTCAAGTGTTATTGGAAAATAAGAGCTTTTAATGAACACAGGAGGAAATTCTTTCTTCCATTTACAATCAAGAGTTAAAATAAGAGTTAAAAGAAAAAAAAAATAGATGTTTACAAAGTAGATTCATAATGTTAGGGGTCCAAAGGAAAATTAAAATAAATCCTGTGTGGAGCAGAGAGTATACATTCAGGTTGAAGTGCAGACAGAACTTTCTGTTTATATATCATTTTGATTTTTCATTTCCTTCTTACCAAACAGAGACTCATGATCTTGCCAGTGTAAACGTCTGGAGCGAGAATGGTTCCCAGCACCATGGGCTCCAAGTACTCTGACACGACTGACTTGTCTGGGAACTGAGCAGGATTCACGATGGTTATCTCCTCACTGCCATGTTCCTGTAAGCAGAAGATGGTTTATCTTCTGAGAATAGTGAAGGTTTTAATAATTTGTCATAAAATGATGGAAAATCATTACAATCTTGACTGCTGGTGGGATGATTTTCCAGGACATTTACATTGTTCATACAGCAGGTTAATGACATTGTTAACTGTTAAAGGAGTTTAACAAAAGTACCCCATGGACTGTTTGGGAATTGCAGCCGATTTATTCACAGTCTCTCATTTCCAGATGCTCAAAGGTAATTGGACAATAAGCTGACAAGCAGTTTCCTAGCCAGCTGAGGCCTAATACTACATTATTTCACAAAAAAATAAGCAAATAAAAATAGTGTTGAACTTGTATTTGGTAACTCTCAATACAAGGTTCAAAGAGAGGCTGATGAAAAGGAGGCCATCATTAGGCTAAAATAACTAAATAAAGCTACAGTTGATTTTTGGTTTATGGTGCAAATGGTTACTGACCCAAGAAAGCAACCCAAGAGTTTCTTAAGGCAAAGAAATGGGATAATCTTCAGTAGTCAAGTCAGTCACCTGATCTCAACCCAACAGGGCAGCACATCTTGACTGATTGAAATCCGCTGTGGTGGTATACGGAGGATAAATTACAACAGCAAAAAAGTTTCATGGTCCAAATATTTATAGATTTGAATGTCCATTTAATCTTTTATAGCAGCAACAGAGGGTAGCAGCGTGTAACAGAGGGGGTTTCAGCATACACTGGGTTTTCACATTAGTACTAAAATATTCTGCAGCATTTCCCATCAAGTAGCTCCAACACTATATCATTTTACAGGGAAGCGAGCCAGTGACATCAGACAGCCTTCATCCATAATCAATTTCCAAGTCAGCTGAAGCTTCCCTTTTGTTGAAATCAGTGCGAGCCAAACTCTGCTGTAAGGCTGGAAGATATATGAGCAAGAAATGGCTCTTACCTTGATGAGCTTGGCTGAGGAGAGCACAGCCTTGTAGGGCACGGTGGGCGCAGTCACGATAACGGAAGCGTTGTACTCCTGCTCCAGCCTCTGATTGAACACCTCCATATGGAGGAGACCAAGGAAGCCAAGTCTGCAGGGAAACAGGAAGGTCCACAGGTGCACTCAAGTTTTATAATTGATATTCATGCTTTTAATTAGAAAGAGGCCGTTTGGAAACAGTTCAACAGTAAGTAAGACTCACTGCTATCCCAGCACAGTGCTATACATCTAGATTATCTAAATCAGAGCCAATAACAGAATCAAACGCACATCATCTGGACTGATGATGTGACCTGTGATCATAAACAGACTCACACTTGGCAGGAGTTTCTGGCAACATTCAGTGTGTCCTGAAGAAAGCTGGTTTTTCCTGATTAATCATTTTATTTGTTGCTAAAGTTTGTGAACAAACTGATGATAGAAGTTTAAAATGGATCCAATTCATACAATATCCACAGTGACAAAGCAAAAACCAACTTCTGTCAACTTTTCATAATTAGAAAACTGTAATATCTTATTTACATAAGTACTCAGACCCTGTTTATCTAGAAGCAAGTTGAGAAATATGTCAAACTGTCATGTTAGCAGACACATTTTGTGATCATCCAATGCTTGTTGTGATCACACATAATACGACATTCTTCTGCAGTACACGTGGCTATTTAATATCTAAACACCAAACAGCACAACTAAACAATGTCAATCCTGAGAAAAAAATCAGTCTTCTTTTCTTGATGGATAGTCAAGTTGGTGACCACTGAGGTCGAGCAGTGTGCAACGTTCCACACAGTGCACTGCATTTATCCACAGTGTACAAACTAGAAAGAACAAGAGTATGGGTGTGTGTGATTGAGGCAAAGCATCCAATAAGGTGAATGAAAGTCAACCAATGAGGTAGAGAGCGCTGTCCACAGACCTGTGAGACCAAACTGTGTGAAGATTAGATTAGATTAGATTAATCTAATCTTAATCTAATCTAAAAATGTGATGAAGTCTAGACCCACCCAACAGTCGTCCTATATCTGTCCGCCTCACCAGACTGAGTAACTGGGATAAAGAGTTGTTGCTGATGGTCACTTGCTACCAGACATTCCAGGCAGTGATTACCTTACATAACTCTCTAAACCATTTACTGTATCACCCTGTCATATTGAGTCAACAATATACTTCACTGTAATTGTCAGTCACTTTAGTCGGTCGCCTAGAAATCGAGAAAGATGTCATTCTGAACCCGCCTGATTTGTGTCGCCGGCAGCCTGTTGTTTCTTGAAATCACCAAATTTACTTTCTGTGGTCTCTGGTTGTCCAGACAGGTAACCAAAAACCCAGCAGAGTTCCTTTATAACAATGGGAGAACCCTACACAAGGACAAGCTTCAGTGCAACACCCCACCAATCAGGTCTTTGTGCAGAGTGGCAAAGCAAAGTCTTCTGGTCCAAGATTGACTATCTAGCCACAACTCCCAATGAAATGTGTAGGAGACCAGCCACATGATCATCTTGCAGCTAAAGTTGGAGGAGGACCTTAGAGAGACAGAATCCTGAAAAGGACCATGCACTGGCATTCCTAACCAACCTGGTTAAGCTTGAATGACTCTGCCAAGAAAAATTTCCAAAAAGGGTAGTGTGCCAAGTTTGTGGGGGTTATTCCCAAAAAGCCTTGAGGCTGTCAGTGGTGCTTGCTGCCAAAGGTGCTTTCACCCTGTACTAAGTGGCTGAATAAATGTAAATTTAAATCTTTTATTTTCAATACTTTGAACAGCCTTCCTAAAACTTTTTTGGGTCATTGCAGAGCAGTGTGTAGAATGAAGTGATTCCATTTTCAGATGAGTCTGACTCATAACAAAATGTAGGAAAACTGAGCGGGTCAGAAACCTTTCTAAATGCACTACACATTATGCTACAGAAAGCTAACAAGCATGCACTTATGCCTCCATAAGTGGGGCTTAAACATTTGTGTGTGCACTCCTCAGTGTCTTAAATATCCAAACACTTTTTGTTTCCATTCACCGCTACATTACATGGCCGGGTAGTGTAGGGCCACTTTTATTCTTATTCAAAGCATTCATGCTGACCTCCATCCTGCCCCCAGGGCCAGACTGCTGTCTCTTTGCACTGTGACACTTGAGTCATTCAGGGTCAGCCTTTCAATGGCGCTGCGAAGGCCAGGGTATTCTGACTGGTCCATTGGATACATGCCTGAGGGATGGGAAAAATAGAAAGTGTCCATCAGCAGTAAACAAGACTCTTGCATCATACTGGAAACACAACATGCATTTAAGGGGTTTTATCTTTGTGCAGTGATATTGAAATATTCAAGACCAGGCTTCACATCATCATCATCATCTCATAGTGGGTTATATAGAAATGGTTACATCAGCTCAAGTTCTTAATCTTTTTTTTAAATTATTTTTTTAACACTTCCTACCAGCAAAGACCATGGCTTTGGCAGGTTTGAACCCCGGAAGAGCTTCGACTGGCTGCTCCTGGAGGTAGAGTGTGTCTCCAATCTGGGCCTCTTTCACGTCCTTCATCCCTGCTATTATGTAACCCACTTGACCTGCAAATCTACAGAACAGCCAACCTCAGAAAGCAACATTAACACAATAATAATTTACAACCTTCACAGTCCACTGTGAGACAATATTCTTCAGGCTTTGTGGTCAAAAATAAATCTTTGCACACCTATAGATGAAACGGATGCACCCCCACTCACTGATTTGTTCACCTGTGGTTACCTTATAAATTTTGGCCAGTATAACTTTTAACAGATTGATTTAAAATTGATGTTGTAGATGCCAAAATATTTTATTACAATAACAGTAAGAAATTAGAAAAAGCCATACAAATAATTAGATAAAAAGCAAAAAACAAACTACTAAAAACAAGTAAACATATCAGGCATTACCAAAAAGTGTCCTGACTCCACCCATAAAAAATACAAAGAATTTGCTGTTGAAATTTGGCTGATACCCCATCATCTCCTTATGAGGTAATGTGAGCATAGCCTGTACATAAAAAATGGACATCGCCTCCATGTCTGAAATGTAAAGCCAAGCAGAAGTGCTTTAAACCTGAATAATTTCTAGCAGGGGGCAGGGAGGCGAGCTTCACCACGTTGTTGACAAGGCACTACTGTATGTGCAATGTCCCTTGGTTTCTGTCAGATCTGCACGTCCCTCAAAATATCAAGATGGCAACAGTGAAAACCCTCAACCCTAAGCTTTATTAACAAGCGACATCACAGTGGCTAGGTCCATCTTTTGCATGCAGTCTGTGTATTTAGATCGCTCTTTGGAAGTTCTCCTCTGACCACGTGCACACGCACATCTGCAGTTTCACCACTGCCTGCAAACTCGTGCAGAGAAAAAACATTCATCTGTGTGTCAAACTGATCCCACCTTCAAAGCACGTGAATGCGGCACATCAAGTCAGGAACTGACCTGAAATGTTCTATGAAGATCTATCCTCACCATCTTTCCTCACACACTACTCACCACATTTGGCTCCCTACATCTTCATCATACTGAAACTGAAGATGAGGGGTCAACAGCTGATCAAGAGAAAGCGGTCAGAGCAGGACTTCAATTCTGAAAACAATTGAGAGCTGCACGATTTAGGACCACCTTTAAGAGGGCAGCAGCCATATTTAAATCAGGTGTGGTAAGTTCTTATGTTGCAGAATATTTTGGTCGCATCTCTTCTTCATACTCGTTAAAATTTGTTAAATTATTAGATAAAACCAGCCAGCAGTAAATTTGATCGTGTGCAGGGGTTCATTGTTGTTTATTACTGTCTGCAGCAGATTTCTTGAGATGAATAGCACTGTCAGTTTTAGTGGAAATGACAAGAAACAGGAAAAAGGAAATGAGGATGAACACAGCATACAGCTTCTGCGTCGGGTGCTCATCTGGTCGGAGAAGGCCGAGCTCGTTGACCTCGTAGGTTTTTCCGAGATGCGCTGACACGATCTTGTCCCCTTTTTTGACCCGACCTCCAAACACAGCAATGTTGGCCACCACTCCTCTGTAGTGGTCGAAATTGGAGTCAAACACTAAGGCTTTAAATGGGTCTTCAGTGCTCGCCATGGGCCTGTGAAAAAAAAAAAATATATTTTTCTTTCTTTTAAAAAAAAAAAAAAAACACATTTCAAATACCGAATAAAACCAGCTGAGCCGTCTTACGGTGGAATCCTGTTTACAACAGCTTGGAGCACCTTGTCAACATTTGTTCCGAGCTTAGCAGAAATCTGGAAAACGCACAAAATGAAACGTTTCTCAGAAAAGTGACTGATAACAAACTAAAAAGCAGCTTGCAAAGTGCTTCAGCTCACCCTGACGCATTCTTCGCGTGGAATATCAAACACCTTTTCAATCTGTGACTCCACCCGCTCCGGATCCGCAATTTTCAAATCAATCTGAGGAAGACGTACCAGAATCAAATACGCATTCAAGCAGCGCAAGAACCGCAAGCAGTGGAAGGTCTGACTGTACCTTATTGATGACGGGAATGATTGACAGCTGAGCTTCGAATGCCAGGTAGAAGTTAGCCAGAGTTTGCGCTTGGATGCCCTTCACATGACAGCAAAATTTTAACAAACTCTTCGTATGGTTTTATGCAGCAAGTTCATGATAAAGAAAGATCAGTTCAGTACCTGATTGGCATCAACAATCAACAGCACACCTTGACAGGCAGAAATCGAGCGAGACACTTCATAGCTGAAGTCAACGTGACCCTGAAAAGAAGGTTTCCATGCAAAGCTTGAGTAATAACATCTTTATAGTAGAACCTTGACCTTTGGGGTCTAAAATTTCACCAATGACTATTTAAGTCAACTGAGCTAATTCTACAACTTTAAAGTATTTCAGAATAAAACTAAAACAAGCAAACACCCGACATTTGATTGAACCTAAAATCACACTCAACTTGTTAAATACACTCCTCACGAGACATTTTTCACCCACTTACCCATAAAAGCCCGAGGGGTGCACTATGAAGGGAGATTAATAGGCTAGAGTTTTCAGTGTCATTAGATCACCATGGTAGTTAACACTGAACACACAACCTGGTCCAGGGTGGTTTATGTTCAGTGTTTAAAATAGTGTGGAAGTGCCACATATTCACACTTGGTCCTAATGCTGCCAAGGCTCCTTTACGCTGCTGGAATTGCAACTAATAGAGCTCAGATTGAAAAATTGATTAGTTTGTGAGCTATTTATCACCAGGAATACCTTTTCAATCAATAAAATAAATCTCACTTTGATCTGCTGACAAACACTGGCCATCACATTAGAAATAAAGAACAGCATCAAGTGGGAATGAAGTGGTAAAGTAAATATATTCAAGAAATATTCTTTTTTTCCCCAGTAGGTGAGCTTTTCTCTGCATTACTCTCATCTTATTTGCAAAATGCAACAGTATTGTATTTTGATGTTATATTTTTTATGCTCATTATAGATCTGCATCATCCGTTCTTCCGTTAATGTGTCGGAAGGGCCTACTGATTTTGTGAAAGAAGAGTGAAACGCCTCTTTTAACGTGAGCACATGCAGGACCTGAAGCAGAAAGCCTGAGACACCTGCTACCTGTGACTGGGGTTTTAGGTTTTTGTCAACCCAGTTAATGCAAAGAAAGCCTGGCTTTGTTGAACTTGCTTCTTAATACCCCCCTGAGGCAGAAGCTGTGCAAAAGCAAAACAATGGACACCTCTCCTTACCGGCGTGTCGATGAGGTTCAGGAGGTACTGCTGCCCCTCGTGGTTGTAAAATAGAGATGCTGTCTGGGCCTTCACTGTTATCCCTCTCTCTCGCTCCACCTGCAGCTTGTCCAGCACCTGTTTGTTCTTCTCAGTTTTTGCTATAGCACCTGTTTGTCAGTCACATCATCAGTGAGAATGAGATTAGTTAATAACAGCCTTATACGACACAAAGAGAGAAAGAGCCACAGGCAGGTGAGGGCAAATCTCAGAGAGTTTTTTGACTTTGTTTTTTTCTATTCTGCAGTTTCACACACAGGAGAATGTGAACTGAAATGATAGCATCCATGCGAGTCTCAAAAAGAGCAGTAGTGTATGGATGCATCTCTAGTGAACCCCAAAGATGACTGCCAGATGAGACAGCAGCAGAAAACGGCCTGTAACAGGTAGAGGAATGAGAAAAGGATCAAGTCCCAAACAAAATGTAGCTTTCATTGATCCTTAAAGTGTTTGTGTAGCAATGAAACTGAAGTCAAATACAACAGATTTGTCTTCACGTGCTATTCCAAACTTGCATATTTTTGTGTGTGTTTATCTTTAAGTTGATATCTCAAAATGTCAGGCAACCTCTCATGTCTCACATTGCCCCACACAAACCTACTCTTTGTCTCACATTTGGTGTCATCTGTAGTGGACCCTAAACTGGCGCTCACTGCCCCTGACCAATGCCGGGAGGAACGCTAAGTACCATTACATGTTTGTGTCACCAACTTTAAACTCTGCATGCACATCCTGACTAAATCCTTCTAATGTGCTACTAAATTGTGCTGAGTGTAGAGAGCAAACGTACCAGTCATTTCCAGCAGTCTGTCAGCCAAGGTGCTTTTTCCATGATCAATATGGGCAATGATGCAGAAGTTCCTGATTTTATCCACGGGGAATCTGGACAGGTCAACGGGATCCTTAAAAGCAAAACAAAAGAAGCATGCTGACTACTGACAGCTACTCAGCAGCTGGCCTAAAGCCACTTTTTCTTGTGTTACCTTGTCGGGCTGGGTGCTCAGCCCCCTGAAGCTGCTGGACAGCGCAGGCAGTGCTTTCATCCAGCGGTGTCTGAACACTTTGTAGGTCACGTTAGAGTTTTGACTCTTCCTTCTGCACATTTTAAACTGCAGCGCTCGTCTTAACAGGGTTGTCCCACAACACCGTCTCACCAGAGAAAAAGACATGTTTCCGTTCAGCTTGCAGCGTCACAGCATGAAGAAGAATGAGAGGAGACACTCAGAAAGCTGCTATTAGTGTGCTGTTCACATGGTAGAGTATACCAGCACTGTAATAATATCCCCGGTGCATATGCTCTCAGAGTGCTGACATTTTGGGTGATGGGTCAGCGGCAAAGACTTCTGGGAAATGTTGTTCATTTAGTAGACGCGGCGAAGAAGCAAGAGGAAGCCTCACAGCAACTTCCGGTTTCATTTGTTCAAGTCGAACCGAACGAAATGTGCCTCTGATGCTGAGAAAGCTAACTGAACAGCTCATTTATTGATAGGGATTGCTTTAATTTTTTTCGTTTGTTTGCTTGTTTTTTTTTTTTAACAACAGTGGATAGTGATTAATATTTTACACACACGTTTGAAATCTTTGAACGCGTCAGAGGGACACTACCGTGTCATAAAATCGCCTTTGGAGATAAGTGACAGGTGGAAGTCCCGCCTCCTCAGGCTGTCAGATGAAGGATAAAAATGGATATCAGTTGCTATGACAACGAAACTGCCTCTCGCACAAGAATAGATTACTGCCTCTCTTCTCCGCGCGGCCACAGATAATAAGCCTCTATTAGTCCCCTCTTCTGCTCGTCATGAAATCATTATTTGTTATGTGTTTTTTGTCTTCTTTTTTTTTAAATTGAGACTTTTAAACTGGACTGTGCGTTTGATTGAAAGCTGTTTTTTGTTTGATAATAAAACCGTGCTCTTCAACGTAACGTGTTACATTCATCCGTTTCAAAGGCAGCGCCTCGTTCATCAAAGTCTCCTCCGCCTCGTTTCTCCTGCATAATAAAAAATGATGCCTATCTGTGCGCTCTGTCATAAATCTCTCAGAAACGGGACTGTCTAATGGTATGCAAGACATTCTACACAGTGTTAAAAATATAATATAATATAATATAATATAATATAATATAATATAATATAATATAATATAATATAATATAATATAATATAATATGATTAAATTATATAAATAAAACGCAGCTAAAAACAATCAGGGGTGCATTAATGGGGTGCCACTGGTGGTCACATCCCGCACAGAGTAACGTCTGGCCACTCTTCTGGTCACAAACAGTGTAAAGAACTCTTACATACTTGGAACTTGTAAATGTTCCAATAACCTCAATTTTTCTAGGAGAACTATTTCTCTACATGGACACATTTTAACAGCATAAATGCACATTCTGGTCAACACCTACTGTAAATCCAGCTGAAGATCAGAATTAGAAAATGCTGAAAGATTTTTTTAAAAAGTTGGCATGTTGGCATGTGTCAACAATTGAGCATAAGAGGCCAATCAGCTTCTTGTATAGAACAAGCTTTAAATCACTATCAAGTTCAAACAAGTAGCTTACATTACATTGTTGCACTTTTTTGTAAAATAGTTTTGAATGGGCCAATCTGACATTTTCAGAAATAGTAATTACAAAGATTTCTCGATTTTAGACAACTGTGCAAAAGCCAGCTCGATACGTCACATCCATCAGCACTGATTTCTGTCAGGCCGCAGTCTCATCCAGCCAGTGGATGGAAAAATGAAACTTCAGCGAGCTTTGCATTAACAGCTCAGTGCCACAGGGCTTTTTGTAGGCTTTACTAACACGCTCATAATGATAGTTCCTGTCAGCTGAGGAGCAGTGGTCACCAACATCCTCTCTCACTGAAGAAGGGTCGAGTTGCATCACTCATGGTCCCATGAGCCTGCAGAGCTGCTGTAAACCGTGAACTGCAGTTCAGCACTGATTTCAGAAGGCTAATATTGGACCGTTCATCTTTATTTTAAATACTATGAAACATGATTGGATACAAGAATCAGTGCTTCAAGGATAAACCTAAAAGATATGCTACAACACCAGTTTGTTTATTTAGCGTGGGCTTCATTGCAAAGGATCGATAGAGGGACAAAATCCTCAAAGATTTTCTACTAGTTCTGATAAAATAAACACTTGAAGTAAACTTGCACCGTTTGCCTATGAAAGCATGAAAAAAAGGTTTTATGTGAGTTAAAAAAAAATAAACAAAAAAACAGGTGACCTCTGAGGTGGATAAATGAAGCCAATGTGGGAAGAAAAATAGTTTTTTGAATGAGAAATTGAAGCTGGCTCCAAAAATGAGTCAGATTAGATATTAAAAAGCCCAGTGTAATAGAAGAAATAAATAAAAATCAGGTTTAGTCTGTAGTCTCTAATTGTACTTGTTTAAATCATATTTCGGTATTACGCAGATGAAAGCTTTCGCTCCCAGGTGGGGTAGAGGCAGCTGTCTGTCAGGCATCACCTCAGCAAATCACTCTGAAATTATTCCGTGAACCGAATCTTTGAGCCATATTCCGGGTGTCAGTGCCAATTATGTGACATAATATGGATGTTGTGTGGTCCATTGTAGTAACAGACACCCAAAGAGGTCTGTCCTCCAGTTTGGGGGAGTGAAATTCTAGCACTTTGATTGATGCATACCACCAATTAGCAGGTATCTGTGTCTGTGCGATGCACCCACGCAGTCTTTGGATGTAACCATGTTAACCAAGCTAACTAGTATTAGATGATAGCTTCACATTCACATATGATCACTGCTGACTAAAAAAGACCAAGATAGTGAAACAATGCCAAAACAGTCTGTTGCAGATTCTGTTCTAGCTTTGTTGCTGCGATTGGGATCATTGTCCTGTTGCATAACCTACTGTGGGCCAAGCTTTAGCTGTCAGACAGACGGCCTCACAACTGACTCTAGAATACATTGATATTCAGAGGATGGTCGACTCAATGACTGCAAGGTTCCCAGATCCTGTGGCTGCCAAACAAGTCCAAATCATCACCCCTTGGGTTTTTGCCAGATGTGGCACTGGGTATTATGGACGAACATCTCCACTTTGGTCTGTCCAGAGGACATTGTTCCAGCTTTGTTCAGATGCAACTTTGCAAACCTAAGCTGTGCTTCATTTCCAAACCCTTCCAAACAAGCCACACTTGTTCAGTCTTTTTCTAGCTGTACTGTCATGAACTTTAACATTTAATATGCTAACCAAGGCCTGTAGAATCTGAGATGGAGGTCTTGGGGTTTTTTGCAGTTTCTCTGAGCTTTGCACACTCTGACCTTGGGGTGAACTTGCTGGGATATCCACTCCTGGAAAGATTGTGGGATTGTGTTCCAAACATACTGGTACTATTGTCTTTAAAGTGAAAAAAAGGAGCATCTAGGCGACCACAATCTGTTCATTGGTGTTTTTGTCTCCAAAGTCATGACAAAAA
Organism: Bujurquina vittata; assembly: GCA_015106715.1. Classification (NCBI taxonomy): domain Eukaryota; kingdom Metazoa; phylum Chordata; class Actinopteri; order Cichliformes; family Cichlidae; genus Bujurquina; species Bujurquina vittata. The sequence continues at coordinate 31,496 of VUQK01016572.1, forward strand.
ACAGATATAAAGAACTGAAATGTGTTTTATTAAAACTGTGCACTGAATCAAGCATCCACCTGGTGAACAATCCCTTTATCTGGAATGTTTAAGACTCTGTCAGGATGTTGGAGGAAATATGAATTATATCCAACAACATAAGAAAAATGAATAACAAAAATCATAGATTTTGTCTCCATGCAAAGTTTGCTTCAACAAACAAATTAAGATAAATTAAGTTAAAATATTTATGTGAAGAAAAAGTATATAATTTCATGGAAAAAGTAACACCTTAGAGTACCACATATGACTGCAGATATGGGGCTGATCAGTATATGATACTCATGGTAGAGATAGTGGGAAAGGAGTCAGAATCCAGCTTCCTCACACTGTTCAGAGATCGAAGGAGCTCTTTGCAGATTTAAGCCACCACCGAGATATTTCATTAACTTTAGCTTAAGCTTATTTTTTTTATAGCACATAATTGGTTCCACCATTATTTAACCGATGGTGTGGAACTGGATTACATATTGTATTTGGCTTATGAGTTATATAAGAGATAAAAACTACCTGATAACTTTTTTAGAAGATATTTTAGCTCTAAATTTTGGCTGTGTTCTCTCACTTTAAGCCAAATATAAAGAAAGATTTGCTGGCAGAGGAATGTGACTATTAAAATAACCCAATACTGGCAATGGAAATAAACATATGGAATCATTCAGATTATAAACAAATGTGCAAGACTAAAAATAACCTTACAGTAGTTTGTTAGCATGTCTGTGAAGCAGTCTTCCGCCTATACCTGACATGTACATATTTTTTAAGGAGTCATTTGTTTTAATAAACCCAGAGAATTATCACTTGACTGCACATCCAAGCAGATTTTTAGCCCATTTTAAGTCATAGTTTTAGTTTAGGTACAGCAAACCTCCAGCTACAGTCAGCAAAAAAAAAAACAAACAAAAGAGCTAGTGGCTAGTTTCCTTGGGAGACAGAGCAAAAAAGTGAGTGGACATCATTTTTAACAATGAATGCTAATGTTTTTTAGTTTCTGCTGGTGTGTAAATAGTCAAAGTGTTTGCTAGCTTTATAGATTTACGTATACTGTGTACTGTGTTAAATCTCTGCAGAGCCAACAACTTAGCCATAGTCTGCATTTCTACTTGTGCCAGCGTGCCTGCGTTACTCTGCAAATTTGCTGCCAGAACACTAGTTAGCGGCGGGGGTTCTTGAGTCGATTTGAAAAGAAGAAACGGCACGGAGGAAACAGTGTCACTATGTTCCAATATTTCCCGACTTTCTGCACAAATGTCACACATGCACAGCCTTTGGGAAATATGTCTTTGTTAATACTGTCAATTCATTTTTTCTTGTGTTTCTTTTGTGATATTGTCCTGCAATCCCAAATGGTATATCGAACTAGCAGAACTACCCAGTCTCATTTTGTATCTATTTATTTTCACAGCCTTTTGGGGTTTGGGAGTGTTGTGATAATTTTTTTATTGCAGCCCCATACCTGTAGCCAGAGATAATAAAACAAGCTTTAAACTGTAACAATATTATACAAGTGTGTTTTTGCATTGGCTTGGAAATAAAGAAAATGAGTCAGGAGACTCTTACATGAAGAAAGAAATAAAATGATATACCCAGTCCCTTTCACTTGAGACAAAAATATATACTGTGATATCAAGAAAGTGGGCATTACAGCTGAATTCAACACATTTATATGTGATTCAAAATCAAATGTAAGTCTTAATGATTATGTGTTTACTCTTTACTGGATCTGTATGTACAGCGGCCACATACTGAAACTGGAAACATACTTTGAAGGAAATATGCACTCTAATTGGAATCATCGCACAATATAATGTCAACATGAAACCATAAATATAAATATACATACACATTTACAAAAGCCGGGCTCTTAAAAGTACTGCAGACAGTGTAGAAAACAGGCGAAGATAGAGGGTCACACTGCAGTCCAGGGCTTCACTCTGCAAAGGTTTGTGTACACAGTTGCTGGAGGTATTTGATTCATCGCTCAGTCCCCAGACGAGAAGCTATCAAAACTGGTCTCTAAACAGAGGGGACCATATTTGGTATAACGGGTTCTTTGTTTAGGTAGGTGGCCCAGTAGACAAGGTTGAAGATCCCAAAGAGAACAGGAAACAAAATCCGTGACAGCCTGTCAATTTTGCTGACACTGTTGAACGTCTTCTTGCTTTCTTGGGCTTTGCCATCTGCTTTGGGCTTGTTGGGATCCACGGCTCCACCTTTGGCGATGGTGGGAAGTGTGCTGGAATCCTTGGTGACATTAGGCGCATAGTTGGCTACTGCTACAGCATAGGCGTTGTTCTTCTTGACAATGGAGGCTCTCTCTTTTTTCTGTTGAGAGATCAAGAGAATTACCTGGAGGGACAGCCTCACTTACTGCCACCTGTCCCTGAATTTAATATGTATGTACATAAAGTGAGTGGAAAGACACTGTTTAATGGATGGAGTACATTTTACAGCTTCAGAATGAAGGCCAGCAGGAACCAAATACATCAACAGTTTGTTATAGATGTACTTTTATTTTTCCAAGGATGTTCAGTTTGTATCAGATTTATAGATGTGTAAATACAATCTTCAGTCACCCAGCTTATATCACACCTCATGGTGAAAATTAAAACTTTATGAGAAGGAAGAAAAATCACATTACGGTTGCAATTTTAAATGAATGATGAATGATTATTTCCACCACATTTTAATGACTTTTTCTTCAAACCTAGCCCTCTGATAATAAACCTGCATGCTCCCTTTCAGATTAAAGAAAATAATGTTTCTGTTAAGCAGCTCCATAAACTGTTTTCCAAAAAAATGGATGTGCTTGGATAAATGTTTATACCTTAATTTTGATTCCTGCATTTTACGTCTACTGTTATATAATGTAATGTCCTCCTTTATTTGAGTTTTGCACAGAGAGAGACTTTCCTATGGTAGCTTGAGGGTTAAGTGTTCTGCTGAAGGGCAAATCATTCAGTGCAGTTAAATGAGACAAGTGGATTAATGGTACTTTATGCTAGTTGCCCTAGGGAAAAACAGTGGCTGAGACCGCGATACAACCAACATCATTGTGACTGTGTACTATGAAATTTTGACCTTGTTGCCTTTTAAATGGTTGCTTTGAAAATGGGGACCAGCCACTCGCAATTGGTGCCATCTTCAAAAACACTTTGGTGTGGCAATAAAAGGGAAATAACGTGGACTTAGTCTGCTATGAGTTTATGACTAAATTAGGTCAAGTTGGCAATTACATGCAATCTGTGATATCAGTTAACTGTGATTAATATGAATTTCTGTGCATATAGACGGCAAGAGATTGGTATATAGGAATATAACTGAAATGCAACTACATGTAGTTGAGTCAAGTACCCAATTACAAGGAACAGTGTCGCAGATGAGTTGCACTCTATTGGACACAGATTGATTGCAGTGTATTGTCTGCGTTAATAAATTAGATGGCAATTATTTACAAACCTTCACCAATCTGTCTCAGAGTGCCTCCAACCAAGGAACCTAGGCACTCCCTTTGCAATCAAAAGTCATTGCCCAAGGGTCTAGGGTGTTGCACACTGAACCTAACCAAGCAGTTGGCCACCACAACTAGTTGCAACCAGTTGCTGAATGTGAACAAAAAATCAGTGCAAACCAATTTTTACCAGTTGGAACAAAGTTGTCATGCAATTTTTACTGTAGTGTGACTGAGCCAATAAGGAACATTACACATTGACCCATTTATTTGATTTGTGGCGAAAAGACAGTGTGAAAGGGAAGGTTGACAAGATGGAAATGAGACCTGCTATGATGCATTGTTTGGAGTCAGTGGCTCAAACAAAAAGACAGGGGGCTGAGCTGGAGGTGGCACACTTGAAGATGTTAAAATTTTCATTGGGTGTGACCAGTGTGGACATTAGAAATGAGTATAACAAAGGGACAGGTCAGATTTAGTGGAAAAGGTTCATGGATGTAGTGAAGGAGGACATGTAGAGGGTTGTGTGACAGTAGAGGATGTGAGGGTAACATGGAGGCAGATGACCCACTGAAAAACTAAAGGAGACAGCCAAAATAAGAAGAAGCCACACAGACCCATCTTCTCATTACTAACAGAGAGAGTTCTCGACAGACTGAATTTTAAAGAAAACAGAAAAGCTCACGTGTCATGTCTGCCAAAATCAGACACACTACTCACTAACCAGTCAGATTTGCTTATTCAGTCTTTACGTGGGGACCTAGAATTCAATTTCAAGGGTCCAAACTCTCCCATGTTCAATATGCAGCAATGCTGTGACCCTCATTGTTTTGACCGATCCAAGTGTAATAGCAAACAGTCACTGGGCTGCCACTGCTGTCCATTTAAGGGCATCTGGACCCGGAAATGATGGCGGACTTAAAGACCGGATTCCTATTATTTCCATGGAGGTAGGACACATTTCTCAAATCAAAGTTGTACAAATTTAAATCCCTCATCACTTTATGTTCTTAATAAATTCTAGGCTCCTCAGGTTATAGATGTGATCTACAGAGAGTAAACAAATTATAATCAGAATGATTTTGCCTTGACTAAATATTATAAAGGCTAAAATACTTTTTTGTGGAATGGCTGAGTGTACGTCAAAGGGCTGTATGTGAAATACAATTTTAGTTAAAGCACGGGGAAAAAATTGATGGGATTCATCTTTCCCAGGCTTATTGAAACTGAATCTGACACCTATTAACAGGGAGGGCTGGACAACTGATTGCATTTAGATTCCTTGTCAATATTTTGAGCCTCAGAGTGACTGATTTTGTAACTAGTTCTCAGTAGTTGCGGCACTCTGGCTCCACTCTTGGAGGGTTAAAGAGGCCATTACTGCTGTCTCTCTTTACTCCCAACAAATACCTTCAAAGCTCCAATCTGTGAGCTTTAGCTTCTTCAACATACAGTACAGAGCTAATGAATTCTCTTTGAAGGCGGAGCCTGTCAGAGGACGTGTTTCCTTCTTCATTACCTTGTCAGTCACTACGCTCTTTCCATCCCAAGCCCAGCCGCGCTTTGTGAAGTAATTGACAGTGGCAAACTCAATCAAAGCGGAGAAGACGAAGGCGTAGCAAACGGCGATGAACCAGTCCATGGCAGTGGCGTAGGCAACCTTCGGTAGGGAGTTCCTTGCGCTTATACTCAATGTCGTCATCGTGAGAACAGTGGTTACGCCTGGAAACAAACAAAAGGAAATCAAGTGTAAGATCAGCTCTGATGATGTTCATTGATGTTTTCATGTTACATACATTCATGTTTGAAAAAAAGGTCTTTTCTGGAATTATATTCTCGTTTCTTCTATCTGTGAGCTAACCAGTGGTGAGTCACTAATATTAGTTTCACTTGGCTTACACACAAGTCCAGCGTATCCAACTGGATTTAAAAGCAGTGAGGCCTGCAAGACCTTCCCCCCTGTTTCCCTTTATCCTGTTTTCTTTTGCCAGCTAAAATTATTCTAGTGCCATTGGGAAATAGGATATTTCAATATGATGTGGAAGAGGAGCAATAATCATAAAACTTACCAAACACAGTCCTAGCTGGCACTGATTCTCTATTCAGCCAGAAAGACACTTGGGAAAGAATGACTGTCATGATGCATGGGAGGTAAGTCTGGATAACAAAGTAGCCAATCTTCCTCTTCAGATGAAATTCAGCTGTCATCACTGTGTATTCACCTGCAGACCAGAATCAAGTTTAGTTAAATGATGCAAATTCTTCAACTTCTTGATTCACTTGGGTCAGACTGCTGTTTTGGTAGACATAATATCCTCTCACTGGACGCTTTGTTAGGTACATCTGTTTAACTGCTCATTCAACTCAGTGCATTTAGGCATGTAGACATGGTCAAGACCTGCTGAAGTTCAAATTGAGCACCAGAATGGGGAAGACGGGATTAAAGTGACTTTAAATGTGGCATGGTTGTTGCAGGACATTTCAGAAACTGCTGAGCCGCTGGGATTTTCACACACAACCATTTCTAGTGTTTACAGAGAATGGTCTGAAAAAGAGAAAAATTCCCAGCGAGCAGCAGTTCTCTGTGAAAAGGTTTTGTTGATGCCAGAGGTCAGAGGAGGATCGCTGGACTGCTTGGAGCTGAAAGGGAGGCAACAGTAACTTAAATAATTGAAATAAGGCTACAATTTTCACAACAAAATTAGACAATAGAATATTGGAAAAATGTTGCCTGGTCTGACGAGTCAATTTCTGCTGCGACACTCAGATGGTAGGATCAGAATTTGGAATAAGCGACATTAAAACATGGATCCACCCTGCTTTGTATCAACTGGCTGGTGGTGTGATAGCCCTGGGCCACATGCCCAGCATTTTGTGTTTCGTTCTTTTAGGTTCTCTTTTCATTGAAATTCTTCTGTTGTGTTTCCCAGTTTGTATTTGGTTTTGAGTCTTTGTTCATTATAGTTTCTGGTCCTGTTATTAGTTATTGTTATTTATATACTTTTCCTGTTTATTTTGTCATCCCCATGTCTCTGTGCACCAGTGTCTGTTTTGTCCCTCTGCGCAGTTCCTCTTGTCTATTTGTCTTTGTTGTGATGCTGTGACAAGTCTGTATCTCTGTCCCTGTGCTTTCCTATTTTACTTTGTCACTCTTTGTCTCTTATCTTGTATTTAGTTGTACTTCCTAGTCTTGTGTTTTGTGATTCCCTGCAACTGTGCTTCCCACCTGTTGCCTTTTGCTTCATTGTTCTTTGTGTATATATTGTCTTTGTCTTCTCCTGGTCCCTTGTCATGTCGTTGTCAGCGTTACCCCGCTTGTGTGTCACTTGCTATTATTTCCATTCATAAACCACGTTAAGTTTAGTCCCATCTTGTGAGTCCTGCATTCTGGGTCCTACCTTGCCTGCCACACAGCTCCCCATGAAAGGTGTAATGATGTGTGGCATATTTTCTTGGAACACATTGGGCTCCTTAGTTACAACTGAGCATCATTTAACCACCACAGCCTATTGCTGCTGACTATGTTTATCCCTTTATGACCACAGTGTTCCCATCTTCCAGCAGGATAATGTGCCATATCACAAAGTTCAAATCATCCCAAATGGCCTCCATACTCATGTACAGTCGACAAATCTGCAGCAACTGTGTGATGCTATCATTATATATATGTACCAAAATCTCGGAGGCATGTTTCCAGCACCTTGTAGAATCTACGCTAAGAAGATTTGAGGCAGTTCTGAAGGCAAAAGGGGTCCAAACTGGTATAAGCAAGATGTACCTTATGAAGTGTCTATTCAGTTTATAATTGTTTTGCATGCTTTTGCCTGTTGGCCTTCATTGTTTCAACCTTATACATTAAATTTTGTTTCTCTGTCACCTGAAGACAATGTTTATAAGTCTTTTCATCAGATTTTAAAACTAGAGTAGTTGAGTCAAATGTTTTAACCCACACAACTCGACACAGTATCTCAGTCAAACGTAACAATACAAGTGCGAACCCACCCCTTTTCCTGTGTATTTATGTAATTCACATTGTTAAAATATTATATTTTCATCTCATGCTTTGAGACAAACAGCAGTATTAAACATAGATTAGGCTTCTCCAACTGCCAGCAGTGCACAGTGGATATACAGTAATCCATCTATACATGCAAAAGTAGGCAGTAAGATTTCCCAGCCGCCGAGCAAAGCCTAATAGCTGACAAGGCCGTGAAACCGTGCCAGTGCTGCAGTAGCAAGCAGTCTTTCCAAACAGAAGCTATCTCAAAAAAAAGCCAAGATTAGACATGGGAAGAAAAAGATGTGTTACCCATGGCAACAGAACAGAGAAACATAGCTCATTTGCTATGATTTTGAAATCAAGGCCTTGATGCACACTGCCACTTGGCAAGAAGAAAATCCTTTTCATTAGTGGGAAAGAGGGGGTAGAAGGGATGTCAATTCCACAGAATTCCAAAAGATTTTTTTTTAATATTCCTACTCTTTCTTTAATTGCACTTTCTTTAACAGCAGTTATGTGAAGACTAATTCTCTCTCTGACACATGCTAGCACAGGAATTTGGAGGAATTGAGCACACTGTCAGTACTCTCTATGGAGCACTCTATCTGCTGTAATTTAATTTGCATGCCGGTCCCAATGTTTGTGTTATGGATGGGGGAAGGGGATGTACACAAGCAAGGATGTGGATGTGGATGTGGATGAGAATGAATGTTCTCTTGAAGAGCCTGTGATCGCTCCACTTTGAGGAAAGACAATAATTATAGCATGATGTAGCAAAAATCAAGATATCATGACATGATACAGTTCTTATTTATAAGATCATCATCACTTCATAATGGCTTGATGGCATAATAGCTTCCAAAGTAAGGTAACCCCTTACGTCACTGTTTCCATCATCGGGAATGTTTTGCCAAATTCCTCCAAAGCTACAGAGAACAGAAGACATTTCTGCAGGCTAACTCATGCTCTGCATGAAAAACAAGCTGATATGTGTAATTCTGCTGGACTACCCTTTTAAGTGAAATGTGTAAAGAAGCTTATTTACATTGTATACATTTGAGCCTTTATTTGTCAGGATAATAGAGTAGAAGGAATGCAGAGAGAGACTGGGGAGAATGATAAAAAATGGTCTAGGGCAGAATCAAACCCAGGCCCCTGCAGCAAAGTGGTACAGTATATAGGTTACCCCAGTGTGGTATAGCGGTGCCCCAGAAAGCAGGTTTAAGGCACTTCTGCATTAGCCTCTATTATCAGACCCAGAAGCTATTTTTTTATATTGTCTATGGCTTGGAGAGACTAAAGGGTACCTTTAAAAAGTAAAAAAAATAATCTTGTGTTTATTTACACTCAAAGACATTGCTTTCAATAAGTCAATTTAGTTTTAACTCCTGTTTTTTGCCAGCCAAAAGTAGCATCCCTTTGAATATTAAATAGCTGGTAACACGTCTGCTCTGTTCTGGCTTCCAAATATGGTCTTGTACATCCCAAAATTAAAACTAGACCTCAAAAATAGTAAGCCTCAAACCCAACCCTGCCACACTGAGGAATCATCCTCTGTTCTAGTGTGTTATCGGGCGTCTCAATGCTACTGATTTAGTTCACGCTCATGGCTCTCATTGGCAGTGTTTTTGACAGCAGTAAGCCTGCAGCAAAAATAACAGCAAAAAAAAAAGCCACCATGTATTAAAAGCTGCCCAACAACAAAACAATAAACAGATAAAATTACGTAGCAACTTGCCGATGAATACAGTGAAGCTAAAAAGATAGAGACTCCCCTCAGGAGACCCTAGAGAGCTAAAAGTATGTGATTTTAAGTATTTGTGTGTGCTAAATATACAGAAATAACTCCAAATGAATACCTTTATAATCAGTATTGGCTGGATATGTGTGTGTGGGGGGGGGGCAGTTTAGCCATTTTAACAAACAACTCTTTAGCTAAGCTATCTGTTTAGTGTATAACATATCATATTATACACCGTGCATGTAGTAACACATCACTAAATTCACCTCTGTTCAGCCATGGATTTTTATGTCTGATGTGCTCAGTTCAACAAAAATACATTTCTGATATAAACAAACATTTGAACTGTGGGATTCTTCTAACAGTGGATCTTGCTGTGTTCACAGGCTTATGCAAGATGTCCATCCCTGTAAAGCCAGAGAGTGCATTAGTTCGTGCCAAATGACCTAGTTTGCAAGTACGCTACACCACACACTGACACACTAGTAATGAATGATTAATTTAAAGTCAGCCAATCAGATAATGTGGAGTGACGAGCTAAACAAGAGAAACAGCCACTGGCAGGCATTCTTCCTTCCACCAAGGCATCAAACACCACTTAACCTATATAGGAGCGTTTAGACCATGAAAGGGTATTCTTACATAATGAAACTGAAGCAGGGATTCCCTTGATAGGAGATTGTAATCACTGGGGAAATACTGTATACTGGTAATTGATACCCAAAGGGAGCATTGGTGGAACACTTGGCTTAGGGATGCAGTAACATGCACACATTCATTCTCTGGGTGCACTGTAACTTAAAACTGAAACCAAGCATTGCAGCTACAATTTCCACCTGTGATCATAACCTGTATTTAAAATTCACAGATTACCCATTTAAAAAAAAAGAAAAAGAAAGAAAAGGCCTCGACCTTTTTGAGCTCTATTATAAGCAGAATGAGGACACATTCCAGTAAATGTGATGCAAGAGCAAAGATTTGATTTGTGTTTTTTCAGTACTTTCACCTACACTATCCTGAAATACGTCAAAGCTCCAGCATTAAAAAAGGTCCAAAAATGAAAACTAGAACATCTTTTGAGAAAAGGGGGACTGGCTGTGCATGCTCAGGCACATACAGAAGACAATCTAACTCGGCAGCAAAGCTTTGGAAATCACCCACTCATCCCTGAAGTGTGGAGTTAAAGTCTGCAGGCGATAACCCTCAGGTCAGTATCCTCCACCAGGAGCAAATTTCTCAAGCTCTTTCCTGGTCATCAAATATAACTTATTCTTCTTTACGTGTTCGTAAACCATCCCACTCATTGTTCACATTTCCACTTTGATCTCACTTTCCTCTCTTAGAGGTTCACAAGTCCCCCCCCCCCCCCCCTCCCCCCCTTCCTTTTCCTCACAAAAAAACACACTTTTTTTTGACCGAACTTTGATTTTTTTTTTTCGTTTTTTTTTAAAAAAT
>VUQK01016573.1:11622-54137 GCA_015106715.1 Bujurquina vittata
CTCCCCGTGAGCTTATTGCAGATAACCGAGATGGGTAATCCATGATTTTGTGGCTTCTGTTTGCATCAGAGACAGACAGAAATCAAACCTTTTAATCTTTCTATCACAATGCAGTGAGACAGTAGAGCTCTCCTTATTCTTTCTTCCTTATTTCTTCTTCTTCCTTCCTTCTTATTCTTTCAGCTGCTCCCTTTCAGCTACATCCTACTCTGTCACACCAAACTTCATATGTCCTCCTTCACTACATCCATGGTTATCCTGAGCCCCGACTGGTCTGGTATGGAAATCGCATTCTTGATGATCCTCATGTTTGATTTGGCAAAGATTTTATGCTGGATGCCCTCACCCCACCCCCCAAAAAAGCTACTCACAGCTTGAAAACATTAAAATTTAAATGGTGATGAAACAGCTGCAAGAACTTCACAGAAAACAATAACTTTACAGTAAAAACATATTTTTAAAGTTATTACAGAGGTATTTAGTGGTTTCTTGCATTCAAAACACCCCCCACCCCCCCAAAAAAAACTCAGCATAACATTTTAAAGTGGCAATAGAAACCACCCCCATCACCACTGACAAGGTCCACATATACGCAGGGATTTTTTTTAATAGATTACTTTGTGCTTTTGTTTAGGTTTTTTTTTTGTTTGTTTTTTTAATCCCATCCATACAAACAGTTTTTTAAAACAAACAAACAAACAAACAAACAAAGAAAATATATATATATAATATAAAATGTCAAGTGGTGAATGCTGAAGCAACAATGTTGTCCAATCAGAAGTGAACAAATAACACAGCACACAGTCTGACGTCAAAAAAGGAGATGAAGGCAAGATCAGATCTTTACTTTCATTGTGCACGTGTAAACAGAACACACGTCAGTGAAAATGCCAGTTTTTCATTGAGCTGAAATACTTTTTATGAGTGGACTAAAGGCAAAACACAGAAAAAGTTACGTTTTCCAGAATACACACATGCATGTAGACAGGACCTGAACCACGTCCTGTATTGGGCAGTTTTTGGGTTTGTTTTTTTTTTTGGTGTTTTTGTTAAATTCTTGTCTGAATGCCAAATGAGATCTTTAAACCATCTAAAGTCCCAGCGATGTCTCCATTAACTTTCCTTTGTTGTCTTCGCCTCCTCCTCCTTTTTTCTTTTGTCCACTATTTAATCAGACAGGAGAGCAAAAACGCCATCCTCTTCCTGTTTTGGTTTTACAATCAAGCCTTCGTTTTTCACAGGCAATTTATGTACCTGACCGTAATCAAAACTGCCCAATGCAAGTGAGATTTGTAGGCAATTTAAACCCAGACACTATTGTGCAATTAGCATGCATTTCATCTTAAGTTAAAACCATAAATTTGCCTATTGCCCATTTAATTACACAAATTATCCTGAAATCAAGATTTTTGCTTTTAATTAAGTTAAATTACTCACTTGCTGGAGGGTAGACACATTATCTCATCTTGCATGAGAAAGGTGTGCATGCATGTGTTGCATGCGTTTCAGAAAGGGAAATTGATGACTGATATGTAGGCAGTGTCAGTGAGACCTAAAGCAGCTGATAGTTTCAGACCACTGAGAGGAAGAAAGCAAGTAAGACGAGTGTGTCAGATCTGCAGAGGGTGATGTCATTACAGAATCCAGACAGGCTGAGAGTGAAGCAGGTGTTACGACTATGTCACCGCTCACAGTGGGAGGAGGGCAGAAAACAACACGCAGAGCAGCTCACCTCTTACAAGCAAAGCACAACAGAGCAAGACGGCAGCCTCGACGTATTACTTCTGAATTAGCCCGTTTTTTTCTGGTTTCAGGTGGCTGGAGAACATAAGTACCATCCTGAGTGTTTTGTGTGCTTGAGCTGCAAGGTGGTCATTGAGGACAGGGATACCTACGCTTTAGTCGAGAGGTCGAAACTCTACTGGTAAGTCACCTGCACAGGGTTTCTTTAAAGTTGTTTATAATGTTGAGAACTGCATGGAGAAGTTTCTGTGTCAGTTATAGGGTCTTAACACACAAGTATCAGTATGAAGGCTGGTTTTATAGTCCTATAGATAAAGGTTGCTAACTTGTTTCTAGATCACTCAAACAACCAGTGGGACATTCCATAAAAATCAGTCAGTCCCTCCTGCTAATGCCATCTCAATGTCCTGTTTTTGTTTTTTGTTTTTTATGCTATAACATTAGAATATTTAGTGAGGCATTTAATTCACATTTAATTTCTTTTGAGCCCTTATAACTTATGCTTGGAATTATATGCTGTAACTTCCTTTGACCAGCCACCTGTCCCAAATGATGAGATGACCCTTAAAAATGTACCCAGCATGTACTTTATGAAGTTTTTCTCCAGTGAATTTATCACAAAACAGATAAAACGCCCAGAGTACTAATGCTTGTTTGTGTTACTCTATGGCACAGATGTTAAATTGGTGCAGGTTTTCTATTAAAACTTGGAAAAAAAACTGCAGGGCAAAAATTTAGAGATTTTACTTGAGGTTGTGATGCTTGCTGTGGGTCTAAACCAGATTTTGTGTGGGTCTTTATTTTTAGATGCATTTTTTCTGCCCTGAACATCTCGTGGCTCCTCTGCTGTAATTCAAAAATGCTGGAAATATTTTGACCCAGAGCCTGTAACTCCTAAAATTTTTACAATATAAGAGTGAAATTTTACATGCCTTCGTTTAAATCTACTTAAGTTATTACGCATTCTGAGGGGTCATTTGGGGAATTTGATTTTTTTTTTTTAAATGGAACAACCCAATAATGGCAGAGTCTTTAAGCTGAGTTTGGTTGCTCATGGTTAGATGGTCAGTATTCATGACTTTCTGTTACTGTGTCCTCTGAACCAGAATTTAATAAAATGCACTTCTGCCTTCTCCTGTTGTAAACAGCGGCCAGTGCTACAAGCAGGAGGTTCTCACACCCATGTTGGAAAAACGCTCACACGACTCGGTCCTAGACTCCCTGCCTCACACGGTGACTCTTATCTCGATGCCTTCTGCAGCCAATGGAAAGAGAGGCCTCTCTGTGTCAGTGCTGAGGGATGTCAACGGCTCAGCTAGTGTTCAGGTCAAAGAGTAAGTGGGACCTTGTGGTATCTGACTCCGTGCCTGTCTTTGCTGGTCTGTGGGAACAGCATGAGTAACGCGTTACGTAAGACTGATTATAGGGTGACTAATTACAGGTGTGTGTAAATAAGCCACTGAAAGAAAAAGTAGTTATTGACAGATTAATATTGTATACGAGTGTGTTTTAGATTTGAGTCCTGATGGGTTTTTTTTTGTGGTATCGTTTTAAAGTGCCACCACTCACTTATTCGTGCTGCTACTGTGTTTCCAGGGTCAGAGGGATGCTTATTAGTCCAGAAGTTCGAAATGCAATCCATGTTGGAGACCGGATTCTGGAGATCAATGGCCTTCCTGTGGCAACTTTGATGGAGCAGGAGGTGGGCTTTCATATTACCTCTGATACTTATGGAGTGATAAGTGAAATCACTCCACTGAAACTAACTAATTTCCTCATTAATGTGATTCCTTGAGTGCACTTTAACATAGCAATGCTGTTTGACAATCGCTGCGCATTTGATTTTTGACATTCTTCCCATTCCTCATTCATTTATTCATACATAAGCTGGGAGAGAAAGGTATGTGGAATGAATGCACTTACAGGCTAATTCCCATGATCTCAGGGCTGCACCATGAAATTCAAACACAGTCATCATTGTCTTGTTTTTGAGTACTTGGCTCCTTTTCGATATTTTCATTTTTCTTAAAGATTTGTTCCTATCAAACATCAAAGCGGACTTCCAGTACTTTTTAAAAAAATAATTAAAATAATCCATAAATGAAAACAAATATACAATAGAAGGAAGTTCATGGCATTGCCCAAAATGAAATGACAGAGACCATCATGATCTCATCTTTTAGCAAGTTACCATTTTCAGTAGTTGAATGTTGTTTAATGAATACACTAACTCAGAGTTGGATTTATACTCTCCTCCCAAAGTGTTTGAACAGAGATGGAAATACCTTTTTATTTTTGCTGTAGACTGAAAACATTTGGGTTTAACATAAAAATAAATAAATATGAGACAAAAGATCAACAGCTCAGCTTTTATTTCCAGGTATTTAATCTGGATCTGATACACAGTTCAGATGATGGCACCTTTTGTCTGAACCCACACATTTTTGTTATGAGGTAAAGGTATTGGTGCAGATAAACTTAAAATAGATGAAAGTGAATGACACTGGCATCACACTTGTGACCCACTGACATCACTAAACTTTTGGCCCCTGAGGAACTCCTTTGCAGTTTTGGCAATGTGTTCTGGGTTATTATCTTGCTGCATGATGAAGGATCTCCCAATCAGCTTGGTTTCATCTTTCTTTAAATTGACAGACAAAATATTTCTGTAGACTTCTGAGCTCATTGCACTGCTGCCATCATGCATGACTTCATCAATGAAGATTAATGAGCATGTCCCAGAAGAAGCCACGCAGGCCCAAGCCATGACATTATCTCCACTGTTTCACAGATGAGCTTGTATGTTGGGGATAGTGAGCAGGCCTTTCTGTTATTGCTAATTAGTGGTTTGCCTCTTCCAGTGAAGCCTCTGTAGTTTTGTTCATGAAGTCTTCTGCGAGTAATAGATACCTTCAACTCTGCCCTCTGGAGGTTGTTGCTGATGTCACTAACAGTTTATTTAGGGTCTTTCTTTACAGCACTTACAATCTTTCTGTTACCAACTGCTGTTGTTTTCCTTGGTCTACCTGTTACATAGAAACCCAGTGGTGACTTTCTTCTTCACGATGTTCCAAACAGTTGTAGTGGCTATGGCCAATGTTTGTGCAACGGCTCTGATAGATTTCCCATCTTCTCTCAGCTTCACAATTGCGTGTTTCTCACCTACAGACAGCTCTCTGCTTTTCATGTTGGTTACTCCTCTACAAATGCACAGTCTGCACTGCAGGGAAAAATCCAACTCCGAAACTGAGCATAGACATTCAGCACTATTTATTTGAATATCAATGTAACAGGACACACCAGGGCAACAAACACACCCGTCAAGCTTGTGTTCCAGTACTTTTGCTCATATGCAAAATGGGTGAGTTCAGACAAAGGATGCTCTCTTCTGAATTGTTGATTGGATGCAGATGTAAATACTTGAAAATAAAAGCTGAATTGTTGCTCGTCTCTGATATTGATTTTTTTTTTTTATCTCAAACCAAAATGTTTTTAGCCAACAGCAAAAATAAAGGGAGTGGCCTCACTGTTCCAGTACTTAAGGAGGGGAGTGTAGCTTTAAAGTTCTTCAGAGTACCTTACTTATACCTGACTCATTAGCTGGAAATCTTTACTAATCAAACTATGCAGTGATAAAGGGTGCATGGAGACACACATGCATCAACTGGATTTTTTCCTCCCTTTCCTCTAAAACGGCGCACCTGGTTTCTCAACATTTGGATAGCAGTTACATTTAAACTCAAGCATATCAAGATACTCCAGTCCCAGAAACTTAATCCCTCCTGTCAGCATGCACGTCACAGTAGCTGCAATTGTGTTCTGGGAGTGTTACAGCTTACACACAAAGGTTATTTACTTCCTACAGCACTGGACTTGCGTCACCCACAGGGTTCTTAAAGGAAATGGCTGAGCCAGTAATAAAACTATGACTACATCTCATATTATACCACACGTTATCATTTGGATAAACAAATGCCCAACTCGAAGACTTGGGGTTGAATCAGGCATCCATTCAGTTATAATTTATGTTTTTCTTTATTTAATTTTACAGTGCTGTTTCACAATTTTTTTTTCCATTGCATTTGCTGCAAGTCACCCTTAGATGGATAGCAAAGATAGTTTACAAGAAGTGTTTGTTGTATTTATTGTTAAAAATCCTGGAAAAAGTGTGATAATGGAAAATTTCAAAAATCTAATTAATTTTTTTTTTTCTCAGGTGGACGATCTCATCCACCGTACCAGTCACACGCTGCAGCTTCTAATAGAGTATGACCCAGTCAGGCAGCGTTTGGACCAGCTAAGACTGGAATCACCAGGGAACCGACTAGGGGTCCCAGCCACCTCCCGCATGCGCATGTCCTCACCATCTGACACGGTCCTGGAGCGAACAGATGTGGTTGATGATGGCACGCTGAAAAGAAGATCTTTGAGGTATCTTCGAGCAGCCAAAAAGCTTACAGCTCTCTTATTTTGGGGTGTATAATGAAAAAAAGATGAGGATGCATTATTTGTGATGAGCCATATTGTGTATGTTTCAGGCGTAGTAACAGTATATGCAAATCACCGGGACCATATTCTCCAAAGGACCCACCCTTTATTACACGAGACATCGGGCGCTCCGAGTCCTTGAGATCCTCCAGTAGCTGCTCTCATCGCATTTTTCGGCCATGTGACCTCATACACGGAGAGGTCTTAGGAAAAGGATTTTTTGGACAGGCCATCAAGGTCAGTCTCCAGCTTCCACCAGCTTTTACAGCATGCTGTTTACTGCTGCTATTCAGCAGGTTTTTTGGGCTTCATATAATTTACATGTTTCTTCTGTTGCAGGTGACTCATAAAGCCACAGGAGAGGTGATGGTGATGAAGGAGCTGATCCGCTGTGATGAGGAGACCCAGAAAACCTTCCTTCAAGAGGTTGGTAATGTGCAGCAGGCGCCTTTGATTTGTCGCAAAGCAGAGTCCACTGTCTCTGTATGGAGCTGTTTATCAATACTCACCACTAAAGGCATGGCACATGACCCAATAGTTAAATCTTTGTATTTGTTGTTGTCGCCAGAGTCTTGTGGAAACCTAGTATAAATCAATTTGGGATCATCTGCTTATAATAATCTGAACCATTTTTCTTTCACGTCTAAATTTCAGGTCAAAGTAATGCGAAGCCTTGACAATCCCAATGTTTTGAAGTTTATCGGTGTGCTGTACAAAGACAAGAAGCTCAATTTGATAACTGAGTTTATTGAGGGAGGCACACTGAAGGATTTCATCAGAGACATGGTGAGTTGAAATAACTGAAACAAGTAAAATCTCTTCCACTCGTCATCCACAGTGGAGCACAAAAACTCTTCAGTGGCCAAAGAGAGAGCGTTTTTCAGCTCAGGGGTTATGTAGGAGGGGTGACCTGGAGTAAACTCTGTACTGATCCAGGACTCTGGACACTATAATTGTCTGGGTGTGTGTCAACTGACTGACATGCGGAGTGAGAAAAGTTATAGAAAGTGTTCCCAGGTGAAACTTGAAGAGTTGCGCTCCCCTGCTCCCCACTGCCGCTGACTATTCAGCACACGCCCCATTGAGGAGAGGGAGAGTGTTTTGTCCCTAATGATACTTAAAGCATGTGGGGGAGGACTGTTTTAGATTTTGTTTATTTCATGATGGTCTAATTTTGTTTAACATTTCTGTCTCCTACTTGGTACAAAATCATTATATTTAACGCTGTTATGGCCTCTGAGAGGCATTCTGTTTATGTCATTGTCTTTTTTTCGTTCTGACTAACAGGACCCATTTCCGTGGGATCAGAGGGTGAGCTTTGCAAAGGGTATCGCTTCTGGCATGGTAAGTTGGCCTCTTGCAAAGAAATAACTAGCCAATACTTTCAACTGACAGTAGGTGACTAGCATGCACATCTGTCACACATTCTGTGGGGATAAAGGGCAACAAATGAACCTGAAATAAATTATTTCATTCATATGTGTCTCCTCTCTGGATCAAACCGGTTGTCTTTTGCTTTTAGACAAATTGGTGTACCATTACACTATGAAGCCACTGTTTAACAAAATGTTTGTCATTCAAATAAGATTAGATAAGACTGGACAAGAGCTTAATTTAGAGGATTTGAGCAGATGAATAAATTTACTTGTGGCATGATGTTTTTTTTTTCTTTTTTCATTCATTTTTCATTCATTTTTCTTCATTTTCTTTTTTTACTTAACCTGACTTTCCCCTTTTGGTTTTAGGCTTATCTTCACTCGATGAGCATCATCCACAGAGACCTAAATTCTCACAACTGTCTGGTTAAACTGGTATGTGGTATTTCATATCAGAGGCAGATAAACATGATAAAATGTGAACAGTTAGAAAATGGGGGTTTTATTTCAAGAATTAGCAACAGCTGACAACTAGTTGTAAGAATTAAAAAAAAAAGATTAATTAAAACTTGAGACAATTTTGTTTTATTTTAGCAGACCCAAATAGAGGGTCCAAAAAGCATTAAACATAGTTGTAGATTCTAAACCCTGTGTTCTTCTGTCATGGGTAAACTATAAAAGTAAAACCTCACATGTAATCTTTCAACAGGACAACACAGTAGTCGTTGCTGATTTTGGACTTTCCCGACTTGTAGTAGAAGAGAAAGTGAAACCTCCACCTGAAAAACCCACCACTAAGAAGCGGTTTAGACGGATTGATCGAAAGAAGCGGTACACCGTTGTGGGAAACCCTTATTGGATGGCTCCAGAGATGCTAAATGGTGAGCTGTTTACTTCAAAAAAACCCCAAAACAATAGGAAAAAAAGTAACAGCAGCTTGATGTGATTTTGTAAGTAAATGGATTTATCTGTTATTTCAGGTAAACGTTACGATGAGAAAGTGGACATTTTCTCCTTTGGAATTGTTCTCTGTGAGGTAAGATGCAGATTTTTTTTATTTTTATTTTGTCATTTAATTTTTTTCTAAATTCAGTTTTTACTCTGTTTTAGGGAAGCATTAATAATAGTTCTCCTCCTGGCTGCATTATCATGCAGATCATGAAGTCAGTAGCCTGATTAAAAATGAAATTACAAGGAAATTTTGGGGCCAGATGACAGAATAATGCAATAAAAATGGAATAAAATGTTTCAAAATAAACACCGGTGCATTTATGCGTGAAAACACTGTATGTACATCATATCTGTATAATGGATTGACCATTATTTATCCTCCTCACTGTGGTTCAGATCATTGGACAAGTCTATGCAGACCCAGAGTGCCTCCCCAGGACTTTGGACTTTGGCCTAAATGTTGGCAAGTTTGTGGAGAAGTTTCTCCCCGAAGACTGTCCAACAGCTTTCTTTCCACTGGCTGTAGCCTGCTGTGACCTAACACCAGACAACCGGTGAGCTGCCGCTGTTTTAATGGGTTACAGGTTTTAGTTAACTTATTATGATAAGTTAATGTTCTGCAGAGTTGCTGACTGGTAGAATAAACTTATTTTAATTACCTGAAAAGGTCAAGCAACACGGCCATGTGAGAGCCTTCACTTGAGACGGCATCCAGCCATTAAATGAAACTGACTGTAGAAGGAGCGAAACAAAAAGCCTTTCAGATGCCATCTCAACCTGCTTTCAGAGGGACACGCCTCTGCTAGCAGATTGCTTCCTCATGTTTTCTCTCAACCTTGTCCGTCTGGTTTTTAACCTCCAAACCCCTCTCTGTGCCCTCGTTGACCGTGCCCTTTTCTTCTTTTTCTTAGTCCACCTTTCCAGAAGCTTGAGGACTGGTTTGCAGCTCTCTCCCTCAATCAGGAGCTGGGAATCCCCCTGCCAGCCGAACTGGACGAGCTGCATCAGAATCTGAGTCGACTTCATTGGCCTAAAGACGGCTCTCCAAACCAGAGCTCCAACCAGTCACTAAGCCCAGTGGCAGCCTCTCCAGAAAGCTCCAGCATGACAGACAGTGGCACCTAGGACCTCTGCTTATTCTGTCTGTATTTACATTTGTGACCCCTCTGACCTGCTGCACTGTGGATGAGTAAAAAGAGGAAAATTGTATCGAACCCGAGCCATATTAAAACTGGATAACCTGAGGTAGCTGGACCAATCTGTGTTTGTGGGACCGTGCGAGTACCAGTGAACTGCAGTAAGAATGGAAAGACATTTCAGAATGACGCCTTTATTAATTTCTCCCACGCCACTCATTACACAAAGGGTTGTTTTACTGTTTACTCCATACACAAGACAAATGTCCTCCCTGACAGTGGGAAAGCATCTTTCTAAGGCGGAGGACTTTATGCTCCCATGTGACAAGAGGTTTTCTCTTTTTTTGTGCTTTGGCTCTGAAGTTGTTGTTGCTGTGTGTGGAATGCACAGATCAGTCCCCGCCCCAAAGAGGAGTCGCTTCACTTCAGCAGCAAAGAAAACAAAGATCCTTGACAGTCTAGCTCATTGGCATGCCTGAATAAACAGGGCAGGGCATGAAAAAAAACAGGTGTGGCCTGGGGAAGAAATGGAAGCAGAGCCCACACTGCCGCTGAATGGCTTAATCGTGCTGAGAACTGGCACGTGGTGGCAAAAAAATGCTCAGATTATGTTAGCACCACTCATCTCATTTTTGACAACCATGGCTCTGTGTGCTTTGTGGTCTAATTATTTTAATAACGTTGTCTCCTATCAAATAAACAGGACAAAAGCTCTTTTGGAATTTGGAACTGTTAATGATTTTTAGACAAAATCAAACAAGAGCTGACTATTAAATAAACTGGTGTTGTACAGGACTGGAAGTTTTTTTTCCTAACCAATGTATATAAGTGTACATATTATACCACTAATTTGATGTCCTTTTTTGAATCTTTTTTTAAAAAATTGTTTTAATGAGACCTCTAGAGTTGTATATTTCAGACATTTTGTCAACAATGAACGTTTTGGCCTTTTTTGCTATCTTCATGCAGGGTACTGACAACCAGCTGTAACCACTATTATTTATATTACTGTAGTGTTTCATAAATAAACCTTCTGAAAGTTGCAATTTCAAGTGTCATTATTTACTTACGCATGACTAAAATAAGGCAGCACATGGTGTGGTGGTTAGCACGTGTGCCTCGCAGCTGGGTTCTGGGTTTAAACCCACCTTGGCCCGGGCCTTTCTGTGTGGAGTTTGCATGTTCTTGTGACTGCACGTGTGGATGTGCCATTCTGGAGGAGATGGACTACTTGTATAACCTGAATTGGTTGCCGGTACTGTTTCATACTATCAGAAAACTGACAAGCAAAACTTGAAAAGATTAAGTCAGAAGAGACAAGGAGAGTGCAATGGTCTTTGGATATTACACCACAGAACTCCACTTTTTACCTTTTGCCACCAAAATTTAAAAGTCCCTGGGCACTACTAACCAGTTAGGACAGCATTCATCTGTGCCTGTTACCTGTAAAATATGGAACTTTAATTTCCAGACAGAATCTTCCTAAAGGGATTATTAACATTTTATCTAGTCTATGATACCTAGATTATTTTCATTTTCCATGTCTTATATAATGGACATATTTATTTTAACAGATTGCATCTTGAACAGATTGCCTTTGTTTTTTTTTTACATATACGAGAATTCTTCAATCTTCCATATTTAATTGAGCAATTTTTTAAAGCGTTTTATTTAAGAACTGCCAGTAGAGGGAGCTGGTGCAAAAACTTCCTTCAGTGAAGAAACCAGCATTGCTGCTCGATTGTAGTCTTTGTGTTGGGGAAAAAATGACCTTATTATAATAAATATGAGAAATAATATACTGGCTCCAACACACCTTAACTGTGTATTATGTTTTATTTCAGTCTCTGTAGTGAAAAACAGCATTCATACAAATACAAGTTTTAAATCCAAATGCTGAACAAAAGTATTTTGAACACAAAGCCACGATAAACAAAATGATCGCAACCAGCGCACAGACTCTTAAAATAACGGAACAGCAGTAAACAAAGATTACCAGTGATACGGATCCAGCAATAACGACAAAACAAGATCCTCTGGAGTGACTGGGTGATAACAAAGTAGGAATCCACTAAAAAAAATAACATTGCATTGTGCAGCAAATAAAAAACCGTACGTGTCTAATGTTTTGTTTCAATTATTTTCAGTCATGTAATTTTAGTCCAGTGGAGTTTTTTTTTAAGACACAAAAATGGTCTCCAAAAGGGGAAACATACAACAGGTAACCACATACATGCATTTGTGTTTTTGAGTATTTTAGATTTTCTATGATCTATTCCATTCCTGTGTCAACTCTAAAGCACCCCAGTGCATAACTCAAATGCCTGAATCTAATCTAGACCTCTTTAACACACACTGTCCTGCACTGCAAAGACTGATATATGTGTATTTTTTTTTCAGATCCCATCTGTTCTGTGTTGTGGCAGTGCTATTTTGTCCTGAGGACTAACTACTGTCTCTCATTCATCCTGAGAAGACTCTGGAAAATATCCTGTCACTCCTTAACCTGTGGAAGGACCACCATCGATCTTTACAAACTCCACTACCTGTCAGTTGAAAACAAGGAGGAAAACAAATCCTCCAAGAACATAAAAAGGAAATACATTCACAAGTATCATGCTAAGGCAGTTTCTGAGTTATAGGCCTTCCCTTGTCTTTAGTGGGCCTGTTTTACCTCATGCTCCCTCATCCTGTCTCAGAGGAAGATTACTATTTTTGGACACACATCTGTATCACAAGTGTGCACGCACGACAAAGCGGTCTTTGTGCGGACACACTTCTTGTGTGTGCCTCTCCCCAGCACAGCCAGCAGGTCGCTACAAATCAAAATAAACCAGATATTCAAATGTAATCAAGCCTCCTGTGAAAAACAAGAGGTTAGGAACATATCCCCACTCCAAACGCCATCTCTTTACACACCGGCGTCATCACATATTATAAACACTGACTTGATATTCCTACTGTCATTTAAGGGAACAGCCCTTATTCTCTTGGCTATCAAAAATATCAGATATGAACATTGAAGACCTTCTGGCACCCACATTAACAACAGAGCCACCATAGTGGTTTTCTAGCTGCTAAGGTTGTGTCCATTGTGTGTCAGCTTATCTTGTTTATGCCTCACATGTTAAGAAAAGGGACACAAAGGACACGGACCCATTCAGTTCAAGTCTCTGGAGACAACACTGCCCCCTGCTCCTTTAAAATGGGTATCACTCAGGGAAGTGGAAAGGAGAAACAGGGGAGATTGGAGTGTTTTGGTCCATGAAAAAAATAAAAATAAAAATCATCATGGACTAGATGCCTGCTCATGCTCCAGGGGTACCAGCTTGCTGGCCCATGAGAGGGTCTCCACCATCCATGCCCTCTTGCACAGGGGTGGTCTCATGCTCTGCTGTGATAACGATGGTGTTTTCATCTACAAGCTCACAGGTCGGATTGGAGAAGGCCGACAGGGGCAGGGTGATCCTCTGCATCTCACGCTCATACACTCGCTGCTCGTGCTGCTTCTTCAGGTCCCGACCCCTAAAGGCAAACACAAACCACAGGTTCATTATGACGTGTATTCATTTATAGTTACTAGTAATTACAATTATAATTTAGTAATTACTGATTTTTTTTACGGATTTTGTTACTTAACAGTACCATTTGTTCATTCACCTTTTTAACTGTTAGCTAAAATGGAAACAACCAATCAAATTCTTATTTTGTTGTTACCCTCATAAAAATATTGTTATCCATGATTCACATGTATTCAGTAGTCTTGTAGCTGGTCCTGCTAAATTTCTGGGTGTCACCTAAGTCAGACATTCACGATAAGGGGCTTTAGATACCATACTGTATGCAGATAACAGTCTGGTACATGAAGGGCTATGTTTTCAGCAGAGACGTGGGACAGATGGCGAAAGGAACAGAGAACTGACAAGCTGGCAGGGAATTTATCTACCCCAAGGCAATGAAGTGACGGGAAGCAGCATGAGATGACCTTCTGCTGATCTGAAGCCAAAACAGGAAAATTACACTCCTGATTCAAAACACCTCCTATCTTCCTGCTCCAGTGTAGCACACTGTGCAAATCTGTGCTCCCTCGACCCACTTCAGATCGCCACAAAGTCTTTCCACAAATTTTTATTTCTTTCTCAGGACCAGAAGTCCCAGGGTTAGCCATTCCTTAATAATAAAAACAGGTTAAGAAAATGAGACATAAAAATGCGTAATTGCACTGAATGCAAGAACAAAATGAATCAGGAGGTAAGCCAAATTGGTGCTGTTTGCAGTAGGAGGGAAGCCCGGAGAAGATCAGTTTCCTTGTCAATAAACTACCTATTCCTATTGCAGCCTGTTCCCATAGGGATATAGTATGAAAGTCTGTGCGAGATCTTTCTTCTTGAGATCTTAACAATTCATAAAATAATGCACAGTCAGTGAGACAGGAGCTGAATTGCAAAGAATATAAGCATGTCTGCCACGCATCTAACCTATTACTGATGATGATGGTGTCACCGTATGCTGAGGCCATTTGTAACCCTTTGACATAATATGCTTCTCCTCCTTATTAGTAATCACCTCCTAATAATAGAAAACGATGATGTGGCACTGCTAATCAGATAGGACAGCCCAATGCAGATCCGGCAGGGCAGTTTGTGTTGTGCCAAAGGGAATCCGAGTCCCCTCTTTCGTAACAACGGGGCTAACGTTTTGCATGTTACATAACTGTACGCTTCTCTATCCCATTCAGCCCGTCGTCCCCATCGTCTGCTCATACAAAGAATACAAAATGTGCTTAAAATAGACTGCAGGCATTTCATGCCATGTTTGCCCTCATGTTCTGTTGTCATTTTTGCAAGAAAGCAATTAAACTTGCTGCATTACTTCCGACCAGAACAACAGAGACCATCAGGAGGGAATGTGGTTGACACCTGATGACCTAAACGCTGATAACATATGATGTCATATGGATGAGTCCTCCTACACCTCTTGAAGCTATCAAAAATGCAATGAGCCGGTTTAAACTGGAAGATGCAACGCTGAAGCATCATATTTTGGCTTTATCTCACAACTAAGCAGATCTGTGAACAGACACATTCTCTTGCATACAAATGAGTGAGATGCTGACCTCTTATAGAAGTAGCCCATCGTGATGCCTACGCCAAGGGCGATTATAATCGCCATCATAATGATAGCGAGGACGTATCCTGAAAAACAAAAGGAGAACAGAAAAATGGTTAAAAGCTGAAGACACAAATATATGAGAAATACTTTTAGTTCTTGCAGAAATGTTGCATTTATAACTAAGACTTATTCAACCTGCAGGTCTGTGTACAATACCAGCATTGCATATATTGATATATTGTCAAACTACAAAAAAAAACAAACAAAAAACAAACAGAAGAAAAAGCACAACATACCAGTAGTGCCAAGGTCCTTCTTCTTTTTTGGTCCTGTACGCACTCGTTGGCTGATGCCCATCACTGGCTGCAGAGCTGCAACTTCTCCCCGAGAAGCTTTGGCCGGTTGAAAGCTCTTCGTGGAGGGAGTGGTTCCTTTTGCGACGAGGGATTCGACCTCCGCCGGTAAAGCAGAAGTTTGTTCTAAAATACAACAAAATGACAGGATCAAACAACTTTTTAATTGGTCTTTCTCCAAGTCGTGTTACTGCCAAATACCCGAGCTAATAGTCATTTTTAGGCATGAAAAGCTTATTAATATACTGGGGATGCTCTTTAATCTGTGAAGGCACTATTAAAAATGCACCTAAAATACACTTTGATTTGACTAGAAGTGCGTCATCTGGACCATGTGCTATCCAATTACTGTTGGTCCAACATTACCGCTGATGCAAAACCATCCTCAGCAGCAGAAAGAAAGCTCTGAGATCATTTTCAACAAACTGTTGGAATGTAAATCACAGCAGATTGGTGAGCACGTGCTTCTCTAAAAAGAGTACCAGACGTAAACAAGCCCGCCCCCCCCAAATCGATGACAACTGTTGCTGCTGCTTTAAAAGTTTTCTCCATTTCCTCCACATCCGTTGTTTATCAACTTTGCCCCAGTTAAAGAGCAGGAAGTAATGAACTGATTCAGCCAATTAGCTGCTGTCTCCGTGGGCAGACTTTCTGCTCTGTGCCAATAAGCTCAGTTTTGGGGCGTAGTCAGGAGACTACCCTACGCTGAAGTTTGAGACGTGTGTGCTGGGCTTTGTTATTGTGTGACTTTTGTTGGCTTCCCAGAGACGACGAGACAAAGGACACACACGTTTCCTCAGACAAGCTTGATGACGACCAACTGACCTACTACACGCAAACACTCTTTACTAGTAAAAGCAAGGCATCAGTAATCCATCTCCAGTGAGAGGGAACATGGTTTAAACATGAGATACATAAAGCAAATGGAAAATTATTTATTAATTTTTTTATTGACTCATTAGAGTTTACAACTCAGCTGCACATTTTTGTGTTGACTAAAAAGAACATTTGCATAGCTCCTAAAGTTTTGCCTCAAGCAGAGAGGCTTTCAGGCTACAAAAATAACAACAAAAACACACAAAAACAAAACACACCTTCCACTGCCAGGACAGACCTGTGTAGCTTGTTTTGGCTGTGTTTCTACAAATGTCCACTTTATTGTCAAAGTGGCAAATGTACTGAACATGCAACTCTATATTATTATTAATTATTGTTGTGTATAGGCTTTACCAACCTTTGCATGTCTCAATTGCGCAGAATTGTCTCTGGATTGTTCCATCTGGGCCAGCAATGTAGCACCAAGGCCCCTCAGAGGCGTCCGGGTTTCGACAGTAACTGTGATCTCCAACACCTAAAAGAGGAATGAGACAAACAGCATGTCTGACACTGACGGCTCGTGGAAATACAGGCCAGTCTCTACGCGTCTGTCCCACAGTGCGCATTCATTAATCATTAACACCACTTCATCACACTACAATGGGCAGGCCACCATGAGCACCAACAAAGAAAAAGAGCAACTGGTGCATAAAATAGACCACTTAACACCCTCAACAGGCACAGATAGTAAAAAATCTTTTATTTGATTTTCACAGCACTTCCTCTGTTTTTGCACTATCAGATGCTCCAAGGTGTTTGCTGTGCTGGAAGGAAACTGCTGTGCCCATCAACATCTGGCTTCATTATGACCCCACAGACAAATCAGGTAAAGGGGGCATTTGCCATACCTTTCTCTGAATCAGGATGGATTGTAACATCATAGTCCCTGGTAGCATTGCTCCAGTTTAGGCAGGCCAGGCCTGAGGAGGAGTTGTGTTGCTCTCCTCTGTAGTCCACACCATTGGCTCTCACACAGTCTGAGTACGAGCAAAACAACACGTGAGCATCACACATAAACGCATTTGTGCAAAGAAAACGGAAAATGATAAATATTCGAGGTCAAAGCACTTTATTTACAAACAATTAGAAATTCAAGGCAAAAAATAAAAAATATGTCCATAACGCATGTTAGTTTACCTTGTTGCTCTCCGTTTGATGCTCTGCTGCTCTCCACGATAGCCACGCTCAGAAAAACAACGTGCACTGAGAAAAACATTTTGCAGAGCTGATGGACTGAATTCACAGACAGCATAGTGCGTTTCCCTCCCTCTGAAGCTAAAAATATATCAATATATACAAAACGGTTCAGATGGCGGAAGAGCCTGCGCTGAATCGACTCTTCAGACACACTGCTCCCCTCGCTGCAGTCCCAGCCCTTGTTTTTGTCGAGAGCAGCTTACTTCGTAAACAGCCTTCAGCGGAGGAGGAAGAGGAGGAGGAGGAGGTGTCCTTTGCAGCGCGGACCTCAAGGTCCTAAAGCCTCCCCAGATTCCCATGAAAAACACACTCACACACGCACTCACACTCAGACACACACACGGTAGCACAAGCTGGAGAACTGTTTTCGCACACGTCTTGCAGCCTTGAGAAGAAATATGCATTCAGTTTGTTTTCTTTAAGCTGAGACGGCAACTGATTTGCATGAAGTATTTTCCATGCTTCTTACATCTTCTGTATTTGCCTATAAATAGCTGCTCTACTTTTCCATTTTCCTTTTTTTTCAAGGACTAATACTTTCCATTTATAATCCCTCTCCAATTGCGGGGTCGTTATCTGGCTCTAAATACTCAGTGCATTTATCCAAACTCACTTTTCCTGTTTCCCAGGCTTCCTACTTCCTCACCATCCCTGGAGGCCCCTTTTTTAAAAGCTAGATTTGGTCACAAGTGGACACCACAGCAGCCAATAAAGGAGGGCTGCCAGTTGTATCTGCCAGTGCACAGGGGGCTGCTCACAGCACAGGGGGCCTGTGTCATTGTTGGCTGACTGATAAAGAGGGCAGCCAACGCGTGATTCAGTCAATGTCCCCTAAGCCACTTTTCAAATATATGCTTACTCAGTTTTCAGGCAATCACCAGAGCAAACACAGAGCATCTGCGTGGTACGCTCCAGTACACTCTGACCCCTCTGGATCTCAGCATTTTGACTATCTATGACATAAGCATGACTGTATGTTAAACACTTTGTTTTTCTGTCAGCACTGCCTTTTCCAGAAATGGGCCTCCACATTAATATAAAGAATTCTGCTTAGAGAAGGTCTCCCCATTATTTTAATGCCTCAAAATGCCACCATGACCACGCTTCTGAGATTGAATTCATTATAAAGAAACATGTGAGTGTTGTTTTCTTACCTTAAGCACAAAGATCAACCGGCCACTTGTGATACAACAGTGGAAAAAACACTCCTTCCACACTGCAGTGAGCACATGTCTGTGTTTATTTTCACACATCACATAAAAGCGGCTGCGCATACATGGTCTTGTTTCATGTTGCCATAGTTAATCATTGAATTAGCAGGGTGAAGGCTTACTGAGAACTCAGGCACTCTCAGTCACAATGACAAAGTTTGTCCTCTACAACCATCAAGATCTTAAACTTGCTTGTCAAACTGTTTTCAAGTTTGGGGCAGAAAACATTCAAATTACACTTTTCAAACAATGTGATTATTAAAATGTAGAGAGGTGAGGAGTTGGTACCATTTCCTGTGTCTAATTCTAAGAAAGCAAAGCATGGTTTTGTTTTTGGCTGCTGTCACACAGTCAGCAGCAGAACAGTTTCGAGGCAAGCTGTAGGCGACATTATGTGTGGCATAATTCAAACTTTTAAAGCACTCTTGATAGGATGATTGAATGATTGTCCAAATATGGTCTCACACTGGCGTTCTAACACTTCCATTATTTAAAATGACCCACCCGTAGTTTCCTTTGAGGCGCGCGTTAATCACACAGGGCTCAGGTGTGGATTTTGCCATGGCTCCAATGAGGCACATTGCATAAGTTTAATCTATGAGCCATTAATACAAGCTTATTGACATCACTGTTGCGTAACCTAGATGTACACAAGTGCAACACTTCATGTATGCACAATGTAAGCAAATATAGAGGTATACAGATACAAATAAACTGATAATACTGTACTACTAATCATGTGCAATCACAATGTGTACACCCTCTTTAATGTCCATGTTTTTCTGCTCACCTCAAACAAAAGCAGTGATGTAAGACTGCTCAAGTGTGCGGTCTGTTGCAGGGCAACCGCCAGCTCTCTATCACATTCAGTTGGTAATCATCAGCCCTCATGTGGTTAGAAAGGGAACACTTATCCAGGCAGAAGGCCTTTAATGGAACACTAAACCATGTATTGTATTCCCCTGGTGGGTACCAAGCTCATTTCTCCAGATGCTGTTGCATTACATCACTGTATCGGTCTGAGCCTCACTGCTGTCGGTGCTGAGACATGGAGCTGCGGCTATTACGATGACTTTAGCTCTACATGAAATGAATCAAGGCTCAGAAAATTTTATAAAACTTTATTTTAAAAAAATTTCTACCATTAACATCCCTTTACTTATGTGCAGTGGGCATCCAGAGCCCAGAGGGCCTCTTTTCTGTGGAGCAAATATGATGCACACATGTCTGCAGTTCTTACATAACCTAATCTTCAAGTGCTTCAACAGCATCAGCAGTTGCCATACTCATTCATGGCTAAGGCCTCATATGAGTATGTCATCATCATTCTTATAAGTGTCTGCAGGTAATTTTATCATCAGCCTAAAAGGCTTTGCTCATAGAAAATGCTCTGTCATAGTGGCAGCTCTCCAGCCACAGCAGTTGTCAAAACAGAGGGAAAGTGGACACCGTTCTGACTGAGCAGACTACAAACTTCCTGTAAATGCATGTTCACGGATAAAGGCTCACAAATGTGTTGTATATTATTAGATGTTTTCAGCAGTCGGAGGAGAAAGGCAGCCCTGGTCAGCAGGCCACATAGGGTGCTGTGGAAACGGGGGTCCACGAGGAAAGCCAACCAAATGGGGGTCAATATTTCAGCTGCAAAGAAAGAATAAATAATTGGAATATAACACAGAAAATTCACATATATGCGTGTATGCTTATTCACATGGACTTGCTAATGTGGCACCTGGCTGGAGTTCTCTGCAGACTGCAAGGCTGTCTAGCACCTGCGCAGTGTTCACCGCTGCCCATGAATTCAGGCTCTGTGCCAGAGAAGAGGATTGAGAGTACTTTTCAGCCATCTGTAGCAGATAAGGTAGTACATGCACTGACATCACAGAGGGCTCTGCAAACACATTGGCCTCATCCTGCTCATACAGCCTGGAACGCCTGAAAATAAGAGAAATAAAACATATTCAGTTAAGATGGCCAAGCTTGTGCAAGTTCGTCGATTCAGCAATGATACATACCCCTCCACCGAGGCCTCTCTTAGCACAGATCTAAGGTCAGACTGAGGCAGGTGATACATCAGCACTTCCAGTGTGCCAGGAGTATCCCAGCACTCGTCCAGCAGCAGGTTAAGGAGGAATGGCAGAGCTTGATTGACCTGCATAAGGTACACATTCCCCTGGCTTTGGCCCCTCTTTGCATGGTGGAACATAGAGGCGAAACAAGCTGCTTTCATCCTCACCTGCTGGCTTTGGTCTTGCAGCAAGTAAATGCCCGTGTTGATCAACCTAGATGAGAAAGTTTTAGTGTTGTGAATTCCTGCTCATCAGAGTGAATCATTAGACAGACATGCTTTGACTTCCTTAATACCTGATCATAACAGCAGGCAGAGTGCTGTGTTCTTTCAGGGTACGGCTCATTAGTGGAGCTCCAGCTACACACAGAGCTTCAGCACATGCTAGCCTGAGCACTTCAGGGGCGTCTGGGACCCGCTGGCATTCTAAAACACTACACCAGCGCTGGATCATAGATATCTTTAGACTGATTGGCAAAAGAAAAGAAGAAAGTCAGGGCTGCAGGGAGATATATTCCAGTATGGGACTCTATAAAGAAATAAAATGGGCAATAAAATGTGTAAAAACCTGGACTGTGGCCAGTGGGAAAGCAGCAGACTAGCAGCACAGAGAGCTTGGGATAGAAACTCTGGCCCACTTCTCTGGTCTTCCAGATTCCTAAGCAACAAATCCAGACACTCGGGGTCTTCCAGTGGGGCCAAGTGCAGAACATGCCGGGATAAAGTAGCATCACCTCCAGCCATCACTGCTACAAGGGCTGCGAGGTAGCTCCTGCAGTACTCCACACTGTGGCTCAGCAACGCCTCCCTTAAGTTTGACTGTAAGTGGATTGGCTTATAAGACATTCAGGCTCTAATTTTTCAAATAATTTTTGTTTATCTTTTACTCACTTTCAATTGACCATATACAGTGTCTATGAATTGTTACTAAATCAGATAAACAAGTAAACAACTGCAGTAAAATAAATACTTAGCCACATAAACATTAGTCATCATCTTTCCCCATCATATGCAGGATCTTGTATTCAGGTGTTTTTTGTTTTTTTTAAAGCAGGTGAGTTGCGCTGACAGGAAACGATGCAGTTGGTTGATTTAGAGATAACATAAAACACATGAACACAGCAAGTAATATAAAGGACATATATCCTCAGCATGACTGGACTAGAGTCCCCTTTTTTCCAGAACATAATAGTGTATAGGCACACCCTTTCTTATGCTAGGCGTCAGCCTCTGCTGGCATTACATTCAAGATTATCTTCAGCTCCAAGGTTTCTTCTCATTGTATTGTAAGGCGGCCGTTACAGAAAAGCTGTTGGACTGGTTTTGGTAAAGGGAGTTTTCTTTGTGTTGCTTACAGTACAGTGAACAAATCACGTCTTACCTGCAGCACCCTCTGGATCATTTCTTTCAAGCCAGTGTGTTGCAAACACCGCCCATCCAGCACCCATGTAACCAATAAGAGCCTGAGATCAGAGCTTGCTACAGAGAAGTTCTCCCAGATTTTGCACGCCCACTGTTGATCTGCGCATAGAAAGTGGATGGCTTTTTGATGGAAGGATGACAGCCCAACCTGTGGAAATAGCGACATACGGGTACAAGACACAAAGCATTAGGCAAAATAAAAGATTTGTGGTTAAAAGCGCCTAAAAATATATTTTTCAAAGTACCTTTTGACTAAGTGATTGAGCCCGACATGAAAGCACTTTTTAAAATTAAATTTTTTAATTTTTTAACTATCCATAAGAGGGTAGCTACATATCGTGCACCAGCTACATGCATCGGTGTTAGGAATATTTAGTCTGCTATTATGGCCATAACGAAAAAATTATGAGTTCGGTTCACACACCTGAAAACCCTGCTGAGGTGTTTGGATGTCACGCAGGAGTGTGCTGCTGAGCTCTGAAAGGTAGGCGTCACAGCAGAATCTTCTGAGAGAGTCTGCCACTCCGAGATAGACTGCTCTCACCAGGGGGCAGCGTTGAGCTTCAGTCACCAGCCACAGCGAGGCTCGCATCCTGCTCAGCACCTCAAACAAGTCATCGGAACAGGGACTGCTAATGAAAACACAGCAGGATTTCAAAGCTCGACATTCTGTTGAATGAATAAAGCCTTTAAAAAGCCTGAAAGTGTGGGAAGAAAGAATAAAGAGCTCTTTTAAGTCTCACCTGTCAGCGCAGAGAGCTCTTTCTAGGATAGCTTTGATCTGCAACAGCAGTCCATGGAGCCGGTTGTGAGAGCATTGCTGCTGTGGACGGGGCAGCTGAGATGTCAGTTTGATGAGGATGTTCATGTACTGTGAGGGAGGAGTCATGGCAACCAGAGCCTTAGAGGCCATCATTCTCACACTGTAAATCGGACTGGCAGACAGCTGGAGCAGAGCAGGCTGGAAGTCTGACAAAGATCTTGACGAGGGGGAAAAACAGGTGACATTCACTTGATTAAATATTACTCAATACAGGGATTTATAATATTATTATAATATTAATTATAATATTAATAATAAAGTGTCTTCTTTAAAACACAAATCGGACAATCTATTAATCTTAGTTCTAATCAAACATTTAAGAGACAAGTAAATGCTACACACTCTGCTGAGTCTTGGACACCAGGCTGGAGTTGGGCTAACAGAGTGAGAATGGGGTAGAGTGAAGGTTGGAGATGCAGCTTGGCCTCACTGGGCGGACCCTCAAGGTCGTGTGCTGCCCCTCTCAGCTCATCCAGGAGGAAGGGCTGGAGGGCAGGATAGTGGAAGAAGAAGGCAGCGGGAGACATAGCATGCTGCGTGGGGCCAGCCTCTTCAGAGGTGGACCGCTGGCCGAGCATGCGTCTGCACAGAGAACCTGGAAACAGATGAAAACACTGTAGCATCAGGGGTTTAATTTAGGGCTGAACATAATTGCCAAACAGCTCAATAATCAAAGACTTTAAAGACAACTGTTTTAATCAGTTTTCTTTTTCTTCTTTAAAAGCAAACTGAGGAATTGCTGCCATTTTATATAGATAGTATTAAAACTCTAAAGGAGCCAGTGTCTTACTGTAAAGTTGCAGAGCAGCGTTCCTCATGGCCCAGCAGGGAGAGCTGAGCAGAGTGAGTGACAGGATAACCACATCAGGCGCAAACTGAAGGATAGCTGCTCCCAAAGCTGTGCTCCGCACCAGGGCCTGCAGGGTGTGGACTGCACACACCTGCAAAGGGAAAGCACAATCACCCTCTCAACTCTGTTTCTTGGACTACAAAAATAAGCATCCTCAAGATTCTGCTTCTACACACCTGCGGCAGGTCCAGTGTTTGGTCCCAGTCCTCATTTAGAGGGGTTCTGGCCGTTTCCAGTAACGTTTGCATACTGTGGGCTAACAGTAGTCTGGCTTTACTCGCCTCCTCTGCAGACACAATGCACAGGATCAGCATAGGCAACCCTGCAGCCCGCCGGGTCACAGATGTAGAACGAAGGCACTGCACAACCTGCAATCCCTATATAGAGACAGAAGTGGAAAAACTAAATCAAAAGGACAACAATCCAGGGATGCCTTTCAATA
The DNA here is from genome assembly GCA_015106715.1 of Bujurquina vittata. NCBI lineage: Eukaryota > Metazoa > Chordata > Actinopteri > Cichliformes > Cichlidae > Bujurquina > Bujurquina vittata. The sequence goes on from VUQK01016573.1 coordinate 35,671, forward strand.
CAAGAATGAACCAGCACTTACTTTTTCCAGCATTTGGGCTGGGATATCCATAAGCTCTGTGTCATTGCTGCTCAGTAGACAAGCACAGAACTTTGTGAAGCCTATACAGCAGCCCTCTACTGCCCCCTGGTGAGATACAAAAGTTTTTCAGAAATGAACAACTTTGTTTAGAAAATCCAGGCTAAGTGGGATTTATGAAACTTACCCAGTGACGGCACTTGAGAAGAATATTCTTGAATATTTCTGCAGCTCTCATTAGATCCGGTTTTGTTAGAAGGCACGTGCTGGGTTGTTTGGATTCTGTGAGAATTTTCTCTACCAAAGAACCTAAAAATATTCCTATTTCCTAATAGAAAATAGTAATACACATGTATTAAACATGTTAATAACATCGTTGCTGTTCAGTGATCAGTTTATGCATCTACATTCTGCATTAGTTCTGTTCTACCTTGAGGGAGACCCAGCAGCAAGTGAGAACAAGGCTGTGCTCTTCAGACAGCAGAACACACTCCTCTCCCTCTGCCTGGCCACCTGCAGATGCTTGGGCTATTAGAGAGCTAATGGCATTTCCCATATCACAAAAAGAAGGTGGCGCATCTAGGATGAGACAGAGAGTACTTTGTTGTGAGATGTCAAAATAAATCTGAACTAAATTCTGCAGACTGCTCCATTACCTCTTTCGTTGGCACAAGCGTCCTGATCTCCATACAGAACACCGAGCAGCAGCAGAGAGATGTTCTCCAGCAGCCCCAGCACCTCCATGCTCAGACTGTGGTCAAGTGTCTCATATACACTGTTGGGTGTTTCAAGCACACACCTCTGAAGAGCACTCAAAACACCTGCAACACAATTCATGACAGGATTTTAGAGAAACTGTTTTAAAGGTTAATCATAATTTATTTAAATTTCTCTCAGGCTGACCATGTATAGGCTTTTCTCTGGCAGCAAGCATCATGTCTGCCTTGGCTGTTAGATAGTGCTGCTCGAGCTCCTTCACCAGGACTTTAACCATGCAGAAGGCCTTTGGCTCGCTTTCCCTGCTTGCAATAATATTCCCGCTCAGCCTGCAGTGTGCACGCTGGTGTTTTGATCTACAATAAGAAAAACAGGTAAATACTTCCAACCTAAAGCAGGTACAACTCTGAGTTCTTTATTCTCTATTCAGATCCCCAACAACTATTCTTCCTGGGTCCATACACACAGAAAACACCACGAAGCATCCAATCATCACACCAAAATTAATCAAAATAACAAATAGTCCATAGATCCAGAGCTGTAAAAAACACTCACATTTCTTTTGACTAATCATTAGTTAATTGTGTTAAAGCCGTGCATGTTGAGTGACCCATCTTAAAAGCATTTGGAAACAAGAACAGCAGCCTGTAGACACCAAGACTCACTTCTGAAGGAGGATCTTCATCATCAGTGCTCCCATTTGGGCCTCCTGCACCCGTGGACTGCACAGAAGCTGTTTAGTTCTCATGTGTAGCACTTCACTGACATCATTTTGAAAACCAGGTGGGAAAAATCTCAGCAATAACCCAGCGGCAAGCTCCCGGATCTAAGGGGGGATCCCTCATCTTCAGCTTCAATCAATTTAAACATTTTAAAACAAATTTGAGGGCAAGATAAGGCAGCTCTACCTCATTTGTAGAATCTTCTAAACAGCTGAGAAGTACTAGCTGTTTTGTCCTGCAGAAGAAATCCCACCGGCCTCTCTGTCTGGCACAGTTAATAAGAGAGCCCATATTCACTGCAAACAGGTTCCACAAATCTCATTAAAAGCCAAAACACAATAAAAACAAGCGGGGAGAAAAAAAATCCGATAAGTATAAAATACGAGCACAGCATTTTCCAAATTTACCTGGAGGTTGTCCCTTCTTCCTGTCTGGGCTCCAGGTGTCTGTGCAGGTCTCCAGCACTGCTGACAGCAACAGCAACGCAGTCTTCTTTCTCTGATAACTGTGTCCTGGTGCCAGAAAGCTGTACGGAAGCTGACTCAACCATTCCACAAATCCTATATCACACACAAAAAGATTTTGCTCAGGATATGCTTAATATGGACAACTCAGGCACACAGCTCTTGCTGAGGGCACAGAAGCCCCACCCAGCTGCTGTGCAAACCTTCTGTTTGGAACTGCCAGCCAATCAGAAGCAGCTGGATTAAAGGGAAGATGAGCTTAAACGGTTTGTTTCATACAGAGGACCAACTGAGTGGCCTGGTATAGGTTAAATAAGGATTACTCTGAACTGTGAATCATGCAAAGCTACTCTAGTAGAGTCTAAGCACAAACATGTGGAAATAGAAATATGCTCAATACTGATTTTCTCACCTATTCCCTGTTCCAAGATATCCTGTGTCCCCAAAGAGCATTCTCCTTTCTTTTTGCCCTTCTGTCCTCTGATATATGCCAAACAGCCGTCTCTGATACGAACAAGAAACTTCTTCACTCCAGCTTGAAAATGCTGGCGAAAAGGTGAGGACTCACAGTTTAGATTCTGAGGAATGAATGTCCTCATGATCGCCATCTCCTCTGTGGTTGGAGTGTCTTTGGTCTTTGGGGAGCAGCAGAGCAGGTTGAGGGCAGCAAGACGTACTTTGTCATCTGCAGATCCAAGAGCTAGCTGGAGGGTCTCCGAGGTGGAATTACCCAGAAGAGCCCAGGGGGAGTCTCCTTTTATGGCTCGATAAGAGCTCAAGATGCAGGCCCAGGCGTGGAGGTGGCCAGAGATGTATGGGTCCAGAGAGGCCAACAGGTGGTCCACAGCAGAGGGGAAGACCTGAAAGGTGCAGGGTAATAGGTGCGTTGAACTGTTATTCCGCAGAAGAGGCACTTCAGACGTCAGAGCCTCATGAAGGACAGGCTGCCAACGCCTCGCCCAGTGACTCGCCAGATCCAGCTCAGTGTGAGAAGAGCCATCACACAGCTCTTGCCTCTGCTGCTGGATCAGACTTTTATAAAGCTCTGATCCACATGGCGCCAGGTGATTGGTTGACAAGCATTTTAGGAGATGATTGGATATTTCAGGACATGGATCCAACACCTGAAGAAAGGAAGGACAAAAGAAAGACAAAAAAAGAAACAAAGACATGACCAATCGTGACTAGGTCACAACATTGTACAACACTGTAATTACTCTTCAATTCTCACCTTGTCAGAACCCACATATGGAAGCAGGGCGCACAGGCGATGATATTTGGCTTTGGCTTCCCAAGGTAGCTTCATTATTCGCCCGAGCAAAGTAAAATAAAGAGGCTTCTTTGTGTCACAGAACTGTTTACAGTCCATCTCATAGAGGTCCAGCAGCAGGAAAAATGCATTGTGCGCAATTTCTGACACTCCATCCACCTGACAATGCACAGTATGAGAACACTGAACAACCCTGGCTGTAATATGACTTCACTGAGTAGCTGATGTGACATGAATTACTCATTGGTCCTTACTGAAAGGACCAATCAGTTATTGGTCCTTTCAGACAGTGGCTGTCCCAACTTTTCACTCCAGTCTGTAATTATTGGCACAGTTACACTTTTTGAGGCTGTATGCTTATGCTAGCACTAAGTCTGAAATAAAATACACAATAAAGACCTGTAAAAGTATCAAGTCTAAAAATTTCACAACACTTTATGAACAAGATAATGGACGGTGTCCCAGCATTTAGGAATTCCAAAGTAACTGGACACATGTGGTTTAAAAGGTGGAATATCCTTGACTCTTCAACTTGAAAGCTGCTTTGGCTTTCTTTAATTATACACAGTTTATATAGCTGTCTAAGACAACTTCTACACACAAGCAACTTGGACACTTTGTGTTTAGAGTTTGTTATTTAAAAGTAGCTTCCACTGTGTAATTTTTGCTTATTACACATTAATACACAAACATTCTTGTCATACTGCACATTAATATCCTGCAGGTTTTTGGTCATCCAAGAGATTTTAATATTAGAAACATTCCTCTTAGCTCACTTAATTTGTGTGCTAGAATAATGCAGTGATGTTCTGATGCTCACCGGGCTCTCTGCATTGGTCCAGATGAGGTGAATGAGCTGCTGCTGCAGGTCCCCGCTGTCGGGAAGGAGGCGAACATCTGTCACCTTCCACAGATCAGCCAGACATTCTTTTACCTTCTTCAGCCATAAATTTAACACTGCAACAACATCTCAGATTTATGCAGCTGACATAACTGTTGAAGCACAAGAACAAACAGCTGTTTACGTCACTCACCTTCGAAGGCAAAATAGTGACAATCCAGCTTCTCCTCGCACAAAGCATATACCAGAGGAAACAAACCCTGCAGCAGTAAGCAGTTCTAAAAAGAAAAAGTTGGCAATGAATCAGCCACAACCAGCAAACAGCATGCTCCGTCATCGACTTAATGTAGATTTACTTCTGTCGCGTCCTCGTGTGAACTGAGCAAAATGTGAGGTCGACAGCAGGTCAGGAGACCCCTGCACACTGCCAGCCTGCCCACTCTGTCCTTCACCGCAGGGTCGCACTGCACCCGGAGAACACCAACAGTCAGCAGCCAGGGCTCTGAGAAATAACAGGAGTAGGAACTGTTCAGGCACACATTTACAGTGTGCACTGTGCACATAGTTTGTGAGCACTTTTTGGAAGTAGTGCAACAAATGTTACATTTATATACACATTGCTCACTTGGGCAAATATCTGTTCAAATTCCAGTGCTTGATTTGCTACCTCTACATTCATGCAAGTGCTTTCATACCCAAGTGAGAAGCCTGGAGTAAACTCCAGGCTGCAGCTCCTCCAGCTCCAGTCTCTGATGCTGTGTTGATCAGCATGGCCACAGCAGTGCCAGCCAAAAGACGAGTGTCTCTGTTGCAGCACTGCAAGAAAAGACACGCTCAGTATTAAGCTGTAACAGCAGATATTTATCTATTGAATGAGTGACTCTCAGCTAATTAATTATTTAGAAACCTGTCCAAGTATTATTTCCATTAGAGCCTGCAGGATCTTCTGCACTGCTGGGGCTCTCTCATCCCAAACCAGAGGAGCCACTTCACTGGACAACAGCTGAAATATCTGCAAGCACACCTGTAGAGATTACAGTTCTCTGGTCAGGGAGAAAGATCGCACAATAAGTTGTTGATAAATGCAATGGGCTCTCACACTGGTCCTTGCGCACCTTAACAGTAATGTAACACAGTGGTCCATCTCTCAGGGATTCTTGTTGCAAGACGATAGGGAATAACTCAGCCAGTTTATTCAGCATGGCCATGTATGACTCTCTCCACACCCCACGGCAAACAGAGCTGTCCTCCAGGAACATGCAGGCTACAAACAGTGTGTGTGTGTATGTATACAAAAACAACAGTTAAAGCTCTTAACTTAATAGAAAAAAAACCCCAAAAACAAAACAAGCATCCGTTTAAGTTTGTGCTGACCTCTCTGCAAATCCGCAAAAGACAAAATCTGAAATGCAGACAAAGTTAAAGTTAGCTGCAGTGCCTTTATGAAAATGTGAGACAAACCAAAGCGATGCGAGAGCTCTGTACCTGGTCACTGTGGACTATGGAGTGCAAACACTCACGGGCCTCTCTAAAAACCAACTGGTGGTGCACCTTTGCTAAATGTTGCAACATCTGTCAAGGAAAAAAAAAGAGTGGGATTCCTTTTTGTCTTAAGTACTGTACAGTGATCAGACACAAAGTAAGGCTGACCTGGTCCACTTTACGACAAGCTGTGGAGCTGCTGACCATCTGCAACTGCGTGGATATGAGGAGTCTGACAAAAAGCCTCAGATGGTTTTCTTCTAAACCAGCAAGCTGCGCTTCGGACAGATGTCTCAGCAGCTGGACAGCTTCCTCCAAACTGCGCTCCTTACATCTCTTCACGTTACTCCTATCCATGCAAGTGCGATTATTCATTAAAACTTTTTTTTATATAAATATACAGTTTTTACATAAAAGAAATACCCAAGTGGAGATGCAAATACCTGGAGGATTCAGACAGTTTTTGGAGACACAGCCTCAGTGTCCGGCTGACGCTTTCAGCTGCTTCGCTCTCAGAGATCACGCAGTCCTGCAGACGCGTCATCAGATCTTCAAACGTCATCATTATTTCTGCCTTTTGCACAGTACAGATGTTTGATGCGGTCAAACTAATAGACATAATCAGACTCCCCACGTTGGTTAGCTGGTCATGTGACAAAGCTCTTCTTCTGCTATTTTTGGAGCAGCTGTCATCGTAGACTTAGAGCCACATCCTGCCATCTAGAGGCTGAAGTAAGTGGGCTGCGAATTCAGTTTGTCATTTGTCTAATAAATAACAATATCATTTTTTTTTTGACAGCCTTATAAAATATTTGTGTCTTCTTGTTTTTATGACAGGTGAGCTAACTTTTTAGTGCTTCTTATTCTGGTACTTGTTGCATGCACAGTATCTTGGACTTAAATTCATATATATTTTAGTCTGTGATATTTATGGTTTGTGATATGTTTTGAAGTGAACTAAAATCAATCAGTCAATCAATCAATCAAATACTAAGTTCACGTTGTTCTGCAAGTTTTAAGAGCCCGTAAGAATGAACCACTCCTGGCCAGATGATGGCGCTGTTGTTTATTAAACCATCTGAATCTCTCCGGGCTGTGATTGGTCAAGAACAGTTTACAAATATGTCGACTTCATGAGGCGAACCAAATGGCTAATGTGGTCACTACATTATTTCCCCCGACCTTCTTACGCCACTTCACAGCTGTTTTACTCTTCGTTTCATTGGCTCACACTCAAAACATTGTCGGTAAGTCCTTAGCATTTAGTTACTTTAAAATAGCTGACGTTACCTTTGCAAAGTCTAGCTAAGAAATGGTCAAGTTGCTCATTTTCAATTTACGTAGCTAATATGTGGCGCATATAAATGTTTTAACAGTTTTTCAGCCTTCCTTTATGATTACAACGGGACCAGCGGTCACTGCAGTTTTACTCGGAAACACCTCGGGTATCTCTCTCAGCCTGAGGACGGTTTCTCCATCAAATACAACAGGTAAAAGTTCCGGGACGCAGATCCTCTTTGATCCACCCGAGCATGGTGATATTGTTTTCATTGTTTAAACCAAAACAACGTTAGTTACCTAATTTTTTAAAAAATTTCCATCCTAGAAGCTCGCAAAAAGTGAGAAGACTTAAGCATTGTGATTGTCTTGTGATTTGTTTCATATGGAGGTACTTAGTTTGTTTTCATATGGAGGTATTCAGTTGTTGTTGGTGATGCCTTGGTTTTGTTTTAACAGGAAACATTGGATCTCCATCATGCGTAGCAGAAGAAACAAATTGGGCCCTCACAAGGGAGCAGGTGGGAAAGGTAAGAGGCCTGTCTATTTATTGCGGCATAAAATTGAGATTGACAAAATAATTTTTGAGAAACACGAGGTTTATTTCAAATAATACACGATTGATGTTAATAATGTACATGTAAAGTGCATAAATGCAGTGAGGAGGGCATGATGGGGTCTAGGCCCTCTCAAGCCACCCTGAGGTGTGCCTTTATTCTTGAATAGACAGTTTTGTTTGAGTAGGTTGCTAACTGAAGTGACCCTGCGTGGTAGCCATAATCAGAGCTGTTGAAATTCTCTAAATAATATGGAAAGGTGCTTAAATGTTTGCTTTATTACCTCCTTTGACATAGTATATATACTGAACCATCCCTTATAAACAGAGAGGAGATAATTCCATCTCATAATTCATAGTGATGCACCATGCAACCATTCATATAAATGATCAACACAACAAAGTGCTTCAGGTCATGTAGATTTTATTTAGTAAGAGTGTTTTACAATCTTAATCTGCTGATGTGCTTTGAATTTTCAACAACAGGCTGTTAAACCCTCAGCTGAACATGAACATTATGCTGCTGCAAAAAATCAGCTCTCTCACACAAGATTATCAGCTATATTGTATTTGCTTTATCAAAGTACATTTAAGGTTCGCTATCATTTAGCTTGCATTAGTAATGTTGGTTGTTCTTTTTCCAGTCTTTTTGGATGATCATTTATTTATTTTTCCTTCTGATCAGCTGTGATAAATGATGGATGGAGGGAACTTTTACTTTGGTCATAGAAACCCAAACAAGGAGTTAGACTGATCCACTCTCTTATTATATAGAATATATGCTTTTCTTTAAAGTTCAAGCCTCTGTAATGATGTGATATTTTCACTGATCGTTCTAGTTCTTGTTTAAATGAGCTGCATGAAACAATATGGTGAAGATTCATTGGGATGACATTGTAGTCCAAATTCTAGGCTCTGTAGTTTCAGTATGCCAGACATCCACTGTTACATTAATAAGTAGTGGTGATTGAGGAAAACTGATTAGGAAGTAGGAAGTAATTTTTTTGGACTATTTAACTCCACCCTTTATCAGGTGTGGGCAGTTAGCAGCCAGCTAAAGTCTCTTGCACTGCTACTGCAAAACCAGCAGGAATTGCGGTGGGGCATAGCACAGTGAACAGATGCAATAATGAGGAAGTAAGATGCAAGCACTTACGTTAATAAAAAACACACATTTAATAAATAAAGTTGAAACTATTACGTGGACATCCATTTTCTTCATGGTCTCATTTGGTTCCCCAGACTGCACTTCGCGTTCATCTGAGACTGAATCAAAGTCTCCATTTGTGTGGCGACAATGATACAAACACGGACTGCTGTCTGAAGCCGCTGTGCGTCCTGGAAGCTCTTCAGGTGTCTGCCTGTGTGGATGGTACACCCCAGGCGTCGTTACTGATCCAGGCCAAGATACACGCCCTTTTGGTTCCTGCTAATGCTGGCTCTGGTAATTCAGATGAAATGTGTGTCACTGCAATGTGTTTTCATGCTAGTTTTGTTTTATTTTTAAATAACAATGATCTCCATTTCAGATAATAAAACACTCATTCCAAACCAAGTGTACCAGCCTCTGGGTGCTTGTCCTTGTGACCTTACATTCCGAGTGTGTGATGTACGCTGCTGCTGTGACAAGGTAATGTCTTTTAATAAGATAGAAGTGTATTTTAGACAAGGTATTTCTTCTGCGTTACTGATCAAATGATTAAGTTGTGTTTCCCTCTTAACAGGACTGTTCCAATGAGGATTTGAAGCTATTTGTGTCACATTGTCTGCCGGGGCCCTTTGGTGGGCAGGTTTCTCCTGTTCCAGATTATCAATGCTCTGTGCAGTCCTCTGAAAATTCCCCAGATTGGTTTCCATTTTTATGCGTCACTTCTCCCCCTGAAAACAACCCTTACCTTGGTCTCTTTTACCAGGGAGGCACAATGTGAGAAAGGTTTAAATGTATTTTGATCATGTTAATTATTAAGTAATTACATGTGTCATGTTGTCATCATTTATCTTTTCGTCCGTCTAGTGCACCTAAGCCTGGTCCATCCTTCCAAAGTCCAGTTATATCCGCTCCAGTCCCAGTTAATGTTTATATTCAAGGAGGTCCAATTTTCACATTAAATGGCCAATACTTCACGATTCCCCAGGTTAGCGTTTGTTTTTTTTTCTTAAAGTTTTTCTAGCTTTTTGTATTGTGTGTGTGTGTGTGTGTGTGTGTGTGTGTGTGTGTATGTGTTCAGAAACCTGTGACAGCTAACACGTAATATAATTGTTCCACAGAAGGCCCTCAGCCGGTGTGTAAACAATGCTCCTGTAGCATTTTTGAAAAATTTCAAATTCGAGTGTGCAACTCTGCTGCTCTCCTGTCCAAGTGGATATCCCCTACAGACACTACCAACACATCTGAGCGTTAAAGTGAAGAATGGACAAGGAGGTAGTTTTTAGTTTTAGCAAACTGTAGCAAAGCTTTGAAGTGTTGAAGCTGTTGAATGTGGCCTCTTTTGGTTCAATTTTATTCCTGTATTTTAGGTGATGTCACTGTGGATGTAATGGATGAAGTGGCTGCTGATACGACGCCATTTATTTCCAAAATAGATGCAGTTTCCTCTTCAGGTATCCAGATTACATTACTACATTACTAAAACTCAAATGGACAATTGACCTTAATGTTGACATGTCCTGACATTTATCTAAAGATAAGAAGCTGGTTTGTGAAAATGTGACGTTAGCGCTGGATTACAAATTCTTCTGGAAAGAAAATGGCATCATGGGCATCACACTGACACGGACTGTTGGTACCGTCGTCCTAACTGGTCGTGGTAAGTGCCTATAATGCTTTTCCATGATTTAGCCTCTCACCAGTCAGTTATTATATTGTTTTCCTCTAGTTTTGACTCATTTTTGCTCCTCTGTCATCTAAACAGCAACATTAACCACAAGGTATTCTGCCATGTTTCTAAATGGAGAATTTGTGGGCGAGCCCAACTCTGGCAACCCAGGTAAGTGCAAGAGGTTTTGTAGAAAATATTCACAGTATCTGTTACAGAGAATAATGTGCGAACATTTTAAATGACAGGTTACCAGGTGGGAAAGCCTGTTATTGCTGGAATCATGGAAACGTTGGACAACGGTACAGGCTTAATACGTAGAGCATCAGTTAATGTTTGGAATCCAGGTAAAAGCCACAAAGATTATTGATTAGGAAATGGCTGTGTGTAACTTAATAGTGGACTACATACAGTCATATGAAAAAGAGTTTATATGGGACTCTATGCAGTTCTGTCAAAAACTAAGTTACACCCCATGATTCATTAGCATGTAGAACCACTTTCAGTAGCAAAAACTTGGCATTGCATTTATTTTTGAAGCGCTTTCTTAAGGTTCCTGCCACAGCATTTCAGTTGGGTTGAGGTCTGGACTGCGACAGGGCCATTGCAACAGCTTGATTCTCTTCTCTTTTTTTTTGGCTGTGGTGTTGTAGGTTTACTGGTCTGCTTGGGATCATTTGGGACAGGCTTTACCTTGACACTAGAATACTTTGGTATACAGAGGAGTTCATGGTTGACTCAGTGACTTCAAAGTACTCAGATCCTGTGACTGCAGGTGCTTGACAGCTGGCACGAGACATTTGTGGTGTTTGGTTTTTGCTGAACGTGGCTCTGTGCATTATGGCCAAACATCTCGACTTTTGTCTCATCTGTCTAAAGGACATTGTTCCAGATGTCCTGTAGTTTGTTCAAACACAACTTTGCAAACCTAAGCCATGCTGTCATGTTCTTTTTTAGAAAGAATGTTTTCCTCTGTCAACCTTTCCAAATAAGCCATATTTGTTCAGGGTTTTCTAATTGTACCATTGTGAGCTTTAAGATTTAACATGCTCACTGAAGCCTGTAGAATCTGAGAGGCAGCTCTTGGTATTTTTGCAGTTTCTTTAAGCATTGCACGGTCTGACCTTGGGGTGAATTTGCAGGGACGTCTAGACCATCAAACCGCTACAACATGTGCTTTTATAAAGACAGTCACACTTGCTGATGATCAGTTAATCAAGTGCATTTGATTGGAAGCACCTGGCTGCTATTTAGCTTCTTAATTCCCATGGAAACAGTAACAATGTACTTAGTTTTCCACAGGACTGCATAAGGTCATGTTAAAAGTTTCTTTTTTAGCCGACTGTGTATTTCAGTCCAAAGTGTTGGGTGAAAGATAACTAGTTGTCTCTATTTTCTGATCTGGCCTCCAGTGAGTGCTGGACTCTGTTCCACTGCTGGGAAGAAACCAGTTCTGTTTGGGCAAAATTCAACAGCAGGATGTCAGCTACCTGTCAGCCAGCAGAATCTAACTCAGTGTAATCTCCTGAGGTCAGTGGCTCTGCGTGAGTACATCTCTAATGTGTGTATATATGTCTAAATATATGTGTTTAATTTTTTTTTTCTTTTTTAGAGAAACTGTTACTAACTTACAGGCAGATTTTATTGCAGCCACATATGTGGCAAAGAGTGGCAACCCAGATTTTTTAACTGTGACAGATTGGATAAACATAAGCTGTAAGTACATTCTGCAAAAAAACAATTTTTCTTTTTCTAAAAACTGTGTACTTTTGAATTATAAGTTAATTTTTGCCATTCTAGTTATGCCAAAATATATTTTATTTTGGTTCTAATCAAAATATAAATTCCAGTTGTGTCAGTGAACTCAAGCATAGCTACGGAAAACAGCACAAGTATGTGTTACGATATTCCAGCCCACCAGCATATCCATGTTTGGAGTGTTATCACCAGCATGATAGAGGGTGTACCCCAGAGGGAAATTCGTGCTTTGCAAGTCAGGTATGTATTAGATGTATTTGCAATGCAAAGTGTAGATTGCCTAATTCCCAGTAACTCAATAATGACTCGCTGTGTATAAGGAATCCTATTTTGGTTATTTTTAGCAATAGCCCATCCACATGGGCACTGGACTGTGGTGGAGGGGCGGTCTCTTCATGTGTGGACCCAGAGGAGACTCAGTTGTTCTCTATCACCTCCTCAGTCACATTTCTTGACATTCCTATCAACACAGGACCACCAAAAACCAGGTGCTTAATCCAACAGAAACCGTGTTTTTATGCCAGATACATTTTAACAGCTCCCAGTTTACTTTGTTTCTAACAAAGTGGTGCTTTTAAAAAAAAATTTAAATCCCTTTTTGCTTTAGATTTCACATTAACTTCACAGAATATGACTGCAACAGGAATGATGTTTGTTGGCCTGAACTCGCCTTTCCCATCACCAAATATTACACAGGTGAGAATTTATCAAAGCCTAGAAACTGTCTCTAGTATTTTTACTCTTTCCTTTTTGGAGATCACTTACTCAATTATAAATTGTCTTCATGCTAAGAAAAATGCAGCTACATGGAATTTGTGGTTACATTTTTAAGATAATTATATCCGTTGTTAGACCCTAAAGCCTAAACAAGAGCGACACATCTCCCACTCTGAATTAGAACATAATATTCAGTATAATTGTTCTGTAATTTGTTGTAGATTGTTGTGATGGGTTTAATGTATCCCTATATGCAACAGTGAGTAAAACTGATCCCTAGGTGAATAAAAATCATGTCATATTCCCAGCCGTAATGCTTTTTCCTCCCCTAGAGACACTTCTTAAAGTTTGGGATACTGACAGCCATCAGTGACCTATTTTCCCTTTATCTCTCACAGGCGAGTCATATTCTCAGTCCCTGGCTAAGGGCATGATCTTGGTTTTCTTCTTTATCGTTGCTTCAGTTCTTGGCACTCCATGGAGACAAATCAGACAGGTGTGGAACAGCGCTGCTCTCTAAAACTCAATGACAGTGGGTTTAGTTTGTTTTTCTTTTCTGTAATAATAATAATAAAATAGTTATTTACATGTTTAGATTCTGATTGTAGGAATGTAAATACTGTATTTGTGCACCTTTTTGTAATAAAAAATATTTTTATATTACCTTCTTAGTGCATACTTTTGAGTTGAGAGTTGAATGACGTGCTTTCATGTTTTCAGTCACACCTGTTTTCTTAAAACATTACATACTGTAGGACTTGTTTCTTGGTTGTTTTTTATTCAGGTTGTAGTTGTTCCCATGAAGGGTCATCACCCAGAAGCAAAATATTCTTTTAGTGTCATGCAGACAGCAACATTCTCCTTCAGGATATTCTGGTAGAGAGCAGACTTCAGGGTTGGGTATAAGAAAGAAAGAGCTTTAATTGTCACATACATGTACATGCAGTGAAATTCAGTCTCTGCATTTAACCCATCAAACATGGAGTATGTAGCACACACACACAGCACAACGTGGAGCAGTGGGCAGCTAGAAAGCGCCCGGAGAGCAACTTGGGGGTGTTGGGGCCTTGTTCAGGGGCCCACAGTGATGCCAGCCCAGGGTTTCTAACCAGTCCTTAAAATGAAAAACCTGCTTCTTCTCCTCTAAGCCGCCACAGTTACTGTTAACTTATTTTCTATTTTAAATTAAAATACAATAATGCTGCATGGACTACAAAAACTTACTTTTTTAGAGGATGGTATATCCATACACTCACACTATATATCTATCTATGCATATGCATGGCATTAGCTGTTCACGTGGATCTCTTTTTTCCCCCCCTTTTTTTAAAAATCGTATTTGAATGTTTTAAAAAGCCAATAAAAATAGATTTTTAGGATTTGGGCTCTAGTACCGGTAATTAATGATGCAGTATGATATCAGGTTGGATCTATTGCAGCGTAGTATCGGTAAATAGAAAATCTCTTGAATTATTGTATTTTAAAACAGAAAAAGAACGAATTATAATACTGATTGTTCATTCCTGAGTTCCAAATTTCAACGCGACAGATGTAAAATTCACCTTTGGCCTTGAAAATGAAATCATATGTTCTCGGGCCCCAAAAGTAGTACAGAATGTTTCCACAAAGTTTCATCAATTTTGGTTCATAACGTTTTGAGTTACATTGCTAACAAACACAGCGAAAACATCTCTCCGCCTATCAGTGGGTGAGGTAAATATTTTAAAAGTAGAGTTTGTTGTATCAGGCTACAACCCTCTGCAATTCAGCCTTCAGTCAGCGTTGAGGGTTTAGCGTTGGTGACTGTTGTGCGCAGACTCCCGCTGGCGGCGGTCATTGGTCAATGGTTCACAGGCTGCTGTGGAAGTTGCTCGCATTCAACAGTGTGAAGCGAAGTGACGTGGAGCGTCACAGACGTGGACTAAAACTTCGTAAAGTGTGAGAAGACTTTTCGGGATTAGAGGGATCAGAGGTCGCAACACCGATTACCTCTTAGCTTCACATGTAACTTTATTGAAACTGTTATCTTTTTCATGTAAAAGTCAGCAACACGGCGCTTGGCTAGCCAATTAGCTAGCTAACAGGAACGGTGCGCTGTAATGTTAGATATGTAAATGTGGAGTTATGCAAGGCATTTCTTCTATTATCACCTGAGCTACATCATGACACGGACTAAGGAGCACCTGACTGACCGTCGCTAACATACAGTCCCGGAAAAACCGCACCGTTTAGCTTGCTAACATTAGCACGTCGGCGGAAGAGGGAAATATCAGAAAGCTGTCATGATGAGTACTCTGCTCCGAGGTGAGGAGATGTGTCTGGCCCAGCTATTTCTGCAGTCTGGGTCCGCGTACGACTGCATCAGTGAACTTGGAGAACTGGGGCTAGTAGAGTTCAGAGACGTGAGTACAATTGCATACTGCTTAGAATTTCCTTTAAACAGTGTCACTTTGTTTGGAAGTTTCAGCTGTAATTTCCAGCAGTGCTCTATAAGTTCTCCTCATGCTTCAAATAGTGTAGTAACCTGTTTTCTCAGCACATAAAGTGAACAAGAAAGTCACTGGTATATATATATATATATATATATATATATATATGATAGTGCTGCATTAAAGTACTGTACACTTTGTGATTGTCCACAAGATATGGTCAGATTCAGAGATGGAGACTGTACATGAATATGTTCTTTTCACCTGTTTCAGCTCAATCCCAGTGTTAATGCATTTCAGCGAAAGCATGTCAATGAGATCAAAAAATGTGAAGAAATGGAGAGGATTCTTGGTAAGCATATATTGGTCTTTGATATTTTAATACTTTGAAGCTCTTTATGGTGAGAGTGTAGAAGAGAAAGCACAAAAGATCTTCTCACTGAGCTGAATCGAGTCATGGGAAATGTCAGCTGGTTGCAGATTTAACTGAATGGTTAACTCTGTTAACCAAACCCTGGATTATTAAATTAGGAAGAGAGTAGCCCGCTGTCAGGCTTGTCTTCAATTTCAGTGTTATTCAAAGGCTGGTCATGGTGTTTGAAAGCACAGTGATAGTTTCAAAAATGTAAAACTTGCTCTTTGATTATCCCAGGATACCTTCTGAGGGAAATCAAGAAAGCAGATATTTCACTGCCAGAAACAGATGTGAACCCAGCAGCTCCTTTACCCAAGCATGTCATGAGTATAATGGTTAGTTAATAGCTTTTTATTTTTTTTTATCATTGTTGTTATTTTTTATTTCTGTCATATATTGCTTACTATTATGTGTTTTTACTGATTCACAGGAGCAGCTCCAGAGGCTTGAGGCGGAATTAGGTGAAGTAACCAGGAATAAGGAGAAGCTGCAGAGGAATCTGCTGGAGTTGACAGAGTACACACACATGCTGCGTATTACCCGCAACTTTGTTCAGAGAAATGCTGAGGTGAGTGTGTGCTGTAACTTGACCTCTTTAAAAATCGCATACTTACTATGATGTCTCATTGTTTTTCACAGCATGGAAATGAATCTGCTGTTTGATTTCATTTTGATTCTCTTCTTTACCCTCCTGCGTCTTGTCTTTACTTATAGCGGGAGCCCTCGCAAGCACAGTATGAGGAGTTTCCTTTCCTGGAAAAAGACACACTGATGGACTACAGCAGCATGCAGAGGCTAGGCGCCAAACTGGGGTGAGTGATAAAAGTCTCCCAGGCAAGTCAGTCAGCATTTAGTTGAATATGCAAAGTAAATGCAATGGATGAATTGAGGACAGATACTTCTTTGTAAATAGTTTTCTGTGTCCTTTCTGTCTTCACACTCACTGATGCACTATATGCAGAAACAAGCAAGCTATTTGCAAGTTGCAGTGTGACTGAAAAGAAGCTGTAACATTTGGACAATAACTGATTGAGGATACAAATGTATATTTAGACTTGTGGAAGGCCGATTTAGTTGAACGTGCATTGACAATGAGGGCCTTTTTTTTTCAAACACAAAACATAAATAACTACACATAGCTTGCTTTTGTTATGTCTAATTTATGAGTTCTTGATAAAAGAAATTTAAAAACAAACATGTATTATTGTCACTACAAGTTGTGGTTTACTCTGCCTGACTCTACTTAGATCAGCTGATTGTTGTGTTTGTGGTGGTCCAAACATCTGTTGCCAAAAGGAAAGTAGCAGAGTACCCTCTGGTGAACAAACCATGCAATATAATTACTCAAAGCATGGAGGGAGTTTGAAGGGTGTTCCTCTCATCTTTTTCCATTTATCGGCTATTATAAATGTCGATAATGAGAGGGCAGCCAGGCTCTACTTTGTGAAAAGGGGTAACTGAGTGTACCCTCATGGGAGGGTTATCTGTGTATCAAGAAAGCAATAAAAATAACAAAGAACAGTTTGTTTCCTTGTCAGTTTGTCCCTCAGTAGCACTTCTATGAAAACCATTTAACTGAATTTTATGGAAATTTGTGGAAATGTCATCAGAGGATGATCTCTGAGAGTATTTTTTTACTTTGAAATTGAAAGTGAAAAGTTTGTCTGCCCCAGTATGCAAACATGTTTGTTCTCCTTTCTTTTGCAGTTTCATCTCTGGGCTTATTCAGAGGGTGAAGATTGAGGCATTTGAGCGAATGCTTTGGAGAGTATGTAAAGGCTATACAATCCTCAGCTATGCTGAAGTTGAAGAGTATTTGGAAAATCCTGACACAGTAGGTTAACCATCATTTGTGCTCAAATTTACTTTTGTGGATTAAAATATGGACAGAAAAAAACAAAAGAAACATTCTGTATCTCAATTCCTAGTTGAATTTAATCCAATAATCCAATTTACTTGACTTGGTACAACACGTTAATGAACCAGATTTATTTTATTTTGATAAAATTAACTCAAAATCAGTTTAAATAGCATATTTAGAACTTCATCCATTACATGCTTGTAAGGACAGATAGATCTTAATGTCTTTGTCTACATGTAATAAGGAGTTTTACAAGCGCGACCTGTGCACAGTTCTCCATATTATTTATTTTTGTAGACAAAAGTAATGTTAAATAACGTAAAACATATTTCCTTATGCACATAAGCACCTAAAAGTTTGTCTTTTAATTTGGAGTTTCCACTTGCATATAAGCCAGACTGCCCACTGGGCCTAATTTGACTCCCTGGATTTGTTTATTAGCTTATCCTTTTATACGACAAAAGTGGCTATTTTTGATCATTTCGGCACGCTTTACACATGACGCCTATTCTATGTCTCAGTGAGGTTAAGAATCATGTGGTCTCTTGGTCCAGGTGATTCTGAGGGTAGGTGACCTACTCGATTGGTTCTGCTGTCCGATTTGCTGTGCGCATGCGCGGTGCTGCAACCGCTTAATCGGGACGCTGCTGCCATGAATCAAAAGTGCAGATTTCAAACGACGTACCAGTTTTTAAATTACGTTGCCAGGCCACGTAAAACCAGAGTTATGCCCAATAATTCATGCCATGCTTTTTCCTGTATATTTTCCTCACCTTCAATGCGCGTTTTGTGCAGAAATAAACAGCGAAAATGTGAGTTTCACTAATAGGAAATGCTTGCTAATAAAAACAAAACAATGCCCGACAACTCCTTTCCTTTTGGTGGAAAAATGCACCATATCAACCAATTAGAAAATTATGCGGTAATACATTACATTTGGGTGCATTTGGCTGCTGATGAACAGGTGTAAATGTGGTAAAAGAGACAATATTACTGGCAAGTTTTGCCTGTGATGTGCCCCTCGGTCTTGTGGAGGACAGAAACAGTATAATAAATAATAATAAATAATTTGTCTAGCATCTTAATGTGAGTCCTGATTGCTCTGCAAATAGTTGTACAGAAA
>VUQK01016576.1:26969-43605 GCA_015106715.1 Bujurquina vittata
AATGTACCACCCCCGCAGTCAAAATAGTGATTCTTTAACGGGGCGACCCCCCCCCCCCCCAAAGTACTGACTAGGTCCTGAGAAACTCAAACCTCAAAGGAACCAGGCGGTAGAAAGAGAATCGAGAGCACATAAATAAACCAAGGCTGGCACCCGGCACTGTTCGCTGAACTAATGTTCTCAACCTCTCTGCCTGCAGCTGAGCAAAAACCACACCCTGGTGCCACGCTCACTGTGTTGATGCAGCTGTTGTATTGTCATTGCAATATTGGTGAGTGACTGCGTTCTTCTCCCGCTGTAGCTCTGATGAGCTGTGCGCCTACTTAAAAGACTGCCGCCCAGACCTGTGCATACTTGAGGGAGGGAAGGAGGATGGGGAGGCAGACCATGATGAAGAGGAATTTGTACTCATTGAGGACAAGGAGGAGGAGGAAGATGAGGACGAAGATGAGTTGCTTCAGAGACACTCGGATGACTGGGAGGTGAGTGGATTATCATCATTTTGGTCTCACAGGAGAGTAGATGTTGAGAGATGATGCCACTTGGACTGTTTTTTTTTTGCTGATAATGGAGAATAACCAGTTTGTTAGTTTGTGAAAACAGGCGAGTCAGTAGAGACTGAGACATTTGTTCCCTGATGTTATGTCCCAGAATAGGTCTAGGGGGTGAGGAGAGTAACACTAGTGGGAAAAGAAAAAGCTAAACAAAGTAAATTGTGGGAAAAAAATGTTTTATTAAAAAGGATTCAAAGAGATGGCTATTCCACTGTTTCAGCCAAACAAAAGGAAAACCACAAACTAAAATATCATGAAAAGAAAATGAGATGGTTTTTAAAAAAAATAAAAAAAAAAGTCAAGGGAAAACACTTCTGCTGCCAGCAGATACTAGCAGCACAAAGATGGTCTCAGTTATCACCCAAGCAGAAGTCACCACTCAAAGCTGGCCTACTCACTGAGGAAGCAGCTCTTCACCAGCTTTTATGCTGCTGGCTGGCTGATTGCTGAATGGAGCCAGCTGCATACTGGCTCCTCAGGAGAAATGGGTGGCAGCTGAGCTCAGGAAAGAGATGTAACACACCTGCACACCACACAGGCCTGCTAGGGCTGTAACACTGGATAAAGAAAATAATGGCATTATGCTACTGAATGTTCTAGAAAAAAGTTTTTTTTTTTCCAAGCATTCGAGTGTCTTTTTGCAGATGGTGTTGATGGAGGAGAGTAAAGACAAGTCAGCTCTGGTCGTTGACAGAGACCCTGAAGGACTCAGTAATATTGTTGAGAGCAGCCAGATTTTGGAGGCCTCACATGTCAGAGAGGTTAGTACCACTACGCAAAGGTTTCATGTATGGTTTTATTAATCTGTGTACGTTGTAGTCTTTTACCAGAAATAGTTAATCTTATTTAAAAATGTATAAGAAAATAACTGTTTGACCTCATCAGCAACAGTACAATCAGAAGATTTACTGCTGGAGTACTGCTTAGCCTTTTATGGGCGGGTATCTTCAGAGAACTATTTTTAGATCATTTTAGGTGTAATTTTGCAGCACAGCACACAGCCAACCAAGCTAGCTCACACTATGCCTTATAATATATACGTCCTCCAATAGGTATTGCTCATACTATATGCTAATTTCTAGTATTAAAATGTCCTTTAAATATACACAGTATCCTCTTTATTTAAATGCCATGTCACCCCTTGATGTTCATTCAATTATAACTTTCCTCCTGTTATGATTCCAGCTGTGTAAAGAGCTTCCTCCCAGGATGGTTGGCCACACATGGCAGTTGGCTTACAGCATGTCCCATCATGGCGCCAGCCTCAAGTCTCTTTACAGAAAACTCAGTGGCACAGACTCTCCTGTTGTTGTTGTCATCAAGGATGCGCTCGATGAGGTAAAAACATACCTCTGCTCTAGAGCCCGACAAATATAGGGGATAAATGCGAAACAGATTTCCCTAACATATGTGTAATTTCTGTGTAATTTGAGCCCTTACTATGATCATGTGACCATACAAATAAACTTGCTTTATTGTCGCAACAAATATTGGGTTACTCGTTTACGCTCAGCCAACTCTGCTCAGATCAGCTGGTTGTTTGTGGCATTCAAAGTTTCAGCAGGGAAGTTGCAGAGTGCCCTCTAGCGGACTAATCTTCAACCTCAACACTTATAACATGGTTGAATGGTGTTTCTCCCGCCTCTTTACTTTTAATTTATCAGCTGTTGTAAATGCAGACACTGATATATTGGCAAATGGCTAGTAATATTGGCGGGGCTGATATATCGGCCGATTTGAGCTGTTTGCTGATACTGGTCTGGATCTAGTCAGCTCTAAAATAAACTAATCTGTCTCAAACTTTGTACATACATTATACTGTCTTTTAGTTTTAATTAGTTTTTTGGCTGACTTTTGTAACTGCTTCATCAGATATTTGGGGCCTTCCTCTCTCACCCTCTGAGGCCTAGTGAAACATTCTATGGTACGGGAGAAACATTTCTCTTCATGTTGCATCCTCGCTTCAAGGTAAGCAAATAAATGGACATCCACTGTAGCTGTATTGTTTTAGTCAGTGTGTGAAATGTATTCTAAACTAGCAAATGCAAATTTATGGTTTGACTTAAGGTGTGGATATAAAAATTTGCATCTTATTTGTGAGGCTTTCTGGGGAAATAAGCACTTTCTAATTTTTTTTTTATGTAGCACAAAATCCCAACAAACAATTGCCTCAAGGTGCTTTATATTGTAAGGTAAAGACCCTACAATAATACAGAGAAAACCCAACAGTCAAAAACGACCCCCTATGAGCAAGCACTTGGCAACAGTGGGAAGGAAAAACTCCCTTTTAACAGGACGAAACCTCTGGCAGGGAGGAGCAGTCATCTACCCTGACCGGTTGGGGCTGAGGGGAGAGACAGGACTAAAGCCCATAGCTGTCAAGTCTCCCGTTTTGGCCGGGAAATTCCCGTATTTTACCCCTCCATCCCGCCATCATCCCGTATTTTTATTTTCCCATATTTTCAGTTTTTAAAGCATTCCTGTGCCGCTCCAAACTGAATTCTGTCACCAGCCTCGGGAAAACTGCCACCTGCAGTAGCCTGGGTGGCAGTTCTCGCGAGTTTTGTGCAGACAGCAGGAACAAACCTGGACCAACAAATCAGAGGTAGATGAGTTAACGAGAGAGAAGGCAGTCCTGCCAAAAAGAAGACTTTATATAAATACCTTGAAAAATGGGACAAGGAATTTACTTTCATAAAGAGGAGCATGATGGGGCATAACTACTCATGCTGTAAGGTTTGTAACTCGGATTATAGTGTCTCTCATGGGGGAAGGAATGATGTCCATCGGCATGAAATTTTTTTCCTGACTTCTACAGCTCCTTTGCAACTATTTGCAAATTACCAATTATGCAAATTAGGTGATGACGTCATGTGCGGAACATTTCCCGTATTTTTAAATACAAAACTTGACAAGTATGCTAAAGACATGCTGTGGAAGAGAGCCACAGATTAATAACTGATTAAAGGCAGAGTGGGGGATAAACAGAGTGAAAAGAAACTGTGTATTATGAGGACCCCCCCCCCCCAAGCAACCTAGGCCTATTGCAGAATAACTAAGGGATGGCTCAGGGTCACCTGATCCAGCCCTAACTATAAGCTTTATCAAAAAGGAAAGTTTTAAGCCTTAATTGATGGTGCTAAAATGACAACCTGTGTTCTTACAAATTTGAGAATGGGCTATAATGCAGTTTTGTCCTGATTGTCTGCAGTGTTTCAAGTGGACTGGAGAAAATTCCTTTTTTATTAAAGGAGACTTGGATTGCTTTGCTATTGGTGGAGGCAGGTAATTAAGCTGCTTTTTTTCAAAATTATTATTTAACTTCCTCTCTTAAATAATTTATGCCTGTATAGTATACAAAAAATAATGACGGATGTTCTTTTCAGATCAAGCCAAGAAGGCTCTGTTTCCTTTCCCTAACCGCTGTCTCCTTGTTTTTCCCTCAGTGGCCACTTTGGACTGTGGGTGGATGAGAATCTGTACCTGGGCCGCAGCAGTCCCTGCTACACCTTTAATAACTGCTGCCTTTCAGAAACCGATGACTTCCGAGTTGTGGAGCTAGAGGTGTGGAAATTCAGCTGAGGAGATCGGCTGGCATATCCACTTGATTAATGTTGTCACTGCTGATCGGCTTTAATCTAGACAGAATTTATCAGTGAGCGACAAACATGCAGCAGCTTCTTCATTTCATGGTAACATCCATTAAAAACAAAACAATCAACCTAAAACTTCTGGATTAGTCCATGTGATTAAGTGCTGTGGACCTTAGCAAAGTGAACTGGGTGGAAAAAGCTGATGCTTAACAACCTGCTGTCACAGAGTGGGCTCTGAGGGTGGACTGCTTAATGGCTGACTCATTCCTGTGGGTTTGGCAGGCAGACTAAGTTCTGCTACAGTGAACTGTAGAGCTGAACTGTTACGAAACTGGATTCTTTGAATCCTTATTTTTGAACGGAGTAGGTTATAAATCTCGAAACTGCACTTTGCTGTTAATGTGAATCAGCAACTTAATAATTATTTATTGTGTAAACGTCTCTCCTCATAGTTAACGCATGTCACCATTTTAATGCTTTCTGAACTGCATGTGTACAGCCAACAGTCTCTCAAATACTTCCTTCCGCTAATCATCACATTAATGGTTTTTCATCCATCAGTGACGCGGACAGCCAAAATGAACGGCTAACGCTTGGAGCGTCACATTTAGAAAAGCTTCTCGATAGATCATCTGTACTTCTAATGGACCTCAACAGTCTCATTCATCCCTATTCACCACTGTGAACGTGGAAGATTCAATACGTCGTGTTCATGTAATTATGTCATTCAGCCGTATCTGTTAATCCTCTTACTCTGATAAACCAATCTACTTTAGCTACATTCTACAGTACTGTAGATTAGTTAATAAAAATCAGCACAATGTGAATTTAAACTTGCGTGATTGTTACAGATGACTGCGTGTTGTTGCAAAGTAGAGCACAGTTTTTTTTATTTAAAAAATGTCTTTATTATACAAGTGAAAAACAATTGCACTGGTGGGTCACAGAAGAACAGTGTTTTTCCCTGTAAAAGCTCCAAGCAGGAAGACATTTCACATGGGTGTAATACTGTGTGTATGAGATCATTGGGCTCTTCTGTTCTTAAAATTAGGACTTGAAGACACAAACCTCTCTTTATATGATGAGAGGAGAGTTTTTTTTCCCTTGCTAATGACATAAAGCAAATTGATCATTTTGTTTCAGGCCTACTTAAAATCTTCAAAAATCCAACAATTCATCAATTCTACTGATATATACCAAATATTACATAGTAAAAAAAAAATCTTTGGCGTCACGTCTTCCTGTGAGCAGATTTTCACATTTGGTTTAAAACAAGAAGTGATTCATTTTATGTTCTGCAGTCCAGTTTTTTGTTCCTCCTGCTGCTTTTGTCCCCTGAGTCAGAGAAGGGTGTTCCCTCCAGCAGCCTCAACAAGAACATCAGGCGTTACCCAGCTCAGGGAGAGCTTTCAGGCAAAGCCTTCACTAGCTGCTGAAACAGCTGGAGGAAAGAACAGCACCAGCCCCATCTCTGGGCACAGTCAGCAGCAGAGAAGCTCAATTCAGTCAATAAATACTGCGCATGCAACACCACTACAGAAAAGAATATTATACTGTTGTAAATGCGCTAAAGAATGGTATGAGCACTAAACAGTGACTCGGTAGGCCCACATCTGTATTTTATAGCAGTGTTCAGCAGCTACAAGCATAAAGAGCAGGCTTAAATCTGTTACATATTGTATTTGTTACTGCTCAGTGTGAACGGCCTTTGGATTTATACTAGTCACAATACAAATACTATATAAAACTTTTTTAATTCAAGAGAATTGTCCAAATAAATAGCAAAGAGAATAGAAGGCAAAAATGTTTTTCAGCTGCCAGCACAGAAGACAAACGCCACCTAATCATCGGTGGGTTTTCCTTATCTTGGATCGTTTACCCAGAGGAACGATTCATTTCCTCCAGTTTAGCTCACACACATTACTGTGCCAGGTACTCCTCAGCTTTCTCCAAGCCCTCTTTCAGGAAGCTGATGTAAGTGGATGTGGAGGGATCTTCAAAGCCGCCAGAGAAGCTGAAAGTTTCTCCTTCCTCCTCTGGCTTCATGGCCGTTTGATCTAAGAAGAAGTTGGCATTGATGTGGTGAACCTGAAACCACATAAGAGAGAGAATAAAGCTTTTAGAGACTTCTTTCTTCTTCACATTTTTACTCGGTCAAGCCAGAGTTAAAATAGAATTTTAAATGTGAGATTTTCATAAAATTTTCTGTAGTAGCTGCTGATGTATACACAAGCTGTAATTAATTTCCTTTGTAGTACTTTTCATTTTTAGTGGCAGAGCCTGCCAGCTCTGTGCCAGTTTTATAATGGCGGGCTATTCAGTAGGCACTTATTGGGATATGATGCATTCACTTAAGCTAATGTTACTGTATTTCATTTTTATTTCAGTATCAGCCTCAGCTAACTGGGTGATATCAGAGCTCCATTAATTCACTGCTAATGCAATGTGAATACTGTAGGTAGCCAACATTTATTATATTAATATTCTTAATGGTGTGCTTTTGCATATGATTTAGTTATATGACAATATTTACAATGGTTCCATTGGGCAGAGCCACCATCATCTCCACAGGAAAACTGTACTTTTCAAGGTGTAAGCGCGCCTTTTCACTCAACGCAGGGTTTTGCTCATCAGCCTGATAACAAAAGGAAACAGGAGGTTTATTATGTGAATACACAGTTGTACTTAAAGTAATTTGAGGACAATCAAACCTTTCAGTGACCACAACTGGCAAATGCACCAGTTTCTTGGTTTTTTCACTGCTATAGCTGCTCACCTGCAGGTTCTCCAGCTCTTTGACCAGAGACCAGCTGCTTACGAAGCTCTGGTTGAGCAAGGCGAGGACGGGCGAACTTTCCAGGACCGTCTCCCGGAGAGTTCGCCCCGAACCTACAAAAGTGTGGGAAGAAGGCAAAGATGCAAGACCATAAAAAATATGCCACCTACAATACAAACTGGAGCCTTTGTTGAACAGTGTACATTTTGGTATGAACTAGCAGGTAAACATGTATCACTAATGAAATAATAAGCGCAGAGCCTTTACCTGCTATTTCATATAAAATGGATGCAGTAAAAAGGCACTTTACAGCAGCATGATGTGATCCACTTCTGAAGCATCATATTCAAAGTGGAGCATTCAGTTCTACCTGGTACTGATCTCACCTCAGCAGGACTGGTCATCTAAAGCTCCCCACAGCAGAATGGAGTGCACCAGTTTTTTCTCTGCTTCAGCTCGTTCGAAAGCCTCAGAAAAAGGCAGGTAGGACACCTGCGAAGTAACAAAACATTTATAAAATCCCTGCGGTTCCACTGACATTGTCCTGGATAACACAGGCACCATTTATTTATACATAGACAATTACCTTCTTAAAGGGGTAGAAGGTGACCTCCATGCGGCGTGCAGCTTCCTCCCGATTGATCTCTGAGGTCCAGTGGATTTCCTCAAAGACAAACTGGATAGGCTCACTGCTGCTGTCACGACTGTCAATGATGTTACCCTGCTCATCCACAATGATGGACGGAGTGGAAGGTCCTGTGGACCACAGCTCCAACTGCAAATACAACTTCTCATTAGAAATATTACACACTTTACCTCAAGCACTCTTATGTCTTTTCTACAGAGCATCTTATTTGATATTTTGTGTCATTCAACATATGTCTGAATGATAAATGAATAGATTTGTGAATATTTAATTCATATGTGTTAAATTGTCAAAATAGGTCATTACCATGATATTACTGTCCCTTAATGGTTTATTATAAATCAAATAAGTGTGACTTAAACTTGCTTAGTGATCTAAACTTTAATCAGGCTAAACACAAACACATTATCAAAGGTGCTCCATCATGTGGCTGCACAGAGATGGGAACAGTTAGTGTTGGGATATACAGCCATACCTGTGGCAGGTAGCCAATATCCACCTCCATGTTGCTGCTCTCACTGGCTCCATAGAGCCACTCCATGTCTACATTCAAAGATCTGTAACACAGGACGAGTAGCACTCAAACTGCACAACAGTATACTGAGAGCGGAATATAAGACCACAGACAACTAATTGTGTGTTTGTGAGTGTGAGAAGGATTTACTTGTTATTGGGGACATAGAGGTGGAAGTGGCGGACATGCGAGGCATCTTTGGAAAGGATAATGTTGCCAGTGAACTGGCCTGGTGTGAACCAGAAGGGAAAATCTGGAATGTCATTGAGCTGAAATTCTGCATGAATCCTGTAGCGGTGAAGAAGAAGAAATTGGCAGCACATAAGTCTCTGTGGAAGAGCTTTATAAGAACTAACCAGGGAGTCAGGTCTTTTAAACAGGGTGTGTATGCTTAACATTTCCATGGCTGTTTGATTCCTGACCTTCAAAAGGTGTTTTTTTTTTGTTGTTGTTTTTTTTACTACAGCAGCATCACCACAGTGTAAAGACTTTAAACCACTGGTGTCAAACTCAAGATGTGCTGGCCATTCCATCCCTTTGTAAATTTTAATCCTATCCACATATCACTTTAGGGTCTCAATACATTTTGGCCAGCCCAGATCTAGCAGTGGTCACCATAGCAACACACACCTTGTGCACACATCAAGTTAAACAGAGGGGTGCACTTCCACTACACCTGCAAGCCATCCAGCTCAGAGTAGCACAGAAAAGGGAAGTTGATGCTGGAGGCAGACAATTCTGTGAGAGGCGGGAGACTGATTACTTCTTTACTGAGTGCAAGGAATGCCCTTTATGTCCATCTGCCATGAGACAAAGGCTACTGTCAAAGAACTGCCTGTAACTGCAGAGACTGTGTGTTCATTTTTAAGTTGTTTTTCCTTTTTATTAAAATGCCCTACAAGATCACTGTGTTGTTCAAGCTTTTGAAACAGGATGTTGTAAGTTGGTTTTACAAAAGTCTACATTTTTATTTAAAGCACGTCAATATACGTGTGTTTCTCATTCTGTGATCATTCATTTAGAAAATAGAAGCTTTTGTGGGTCTGTCATGAAAATGTAATGAATGGGGGTAAACCTTTAGGGCAGAAAACATAGAACTCTATCTCTTCCTTCTTCCAAAGAGTGGAATTCATTAATGCACAATACCTGTAAAGCTTCTGACAAAAGAATAAAGTCAACACTGGGCTGGATCAGTCTCTCAACCCACTGGCTGCCTGCCAGCCTGAATAATAACATTAAAATCCACCGTATGCCTTAGACATCAATCATCACGAATGCAAAGTACACACACTTTGCAGTTAATAGTTCAAAGATGACAAAGCACCACGATCCTGCTTACTCACTCCTCACCTGAAGACAATGTCATAATAAAAGTCGTTGGTGGCTCGGATGCAGGCGACTGTGCCTTGCGGAGCAAAGCGGGATTTGATGAAGGGCCGAGGGTGGAACATGCTCAACAAGGAGTGGATGAGAACCTGCAGCAAGAGCCAAAAAACCATCAACCAGCATACAGTGCAAGAATCATAAGTTATAATCTGATCATAGGCGAGACAGTGATGGATTTTTAAGCTACCTCTTTGCCCCTTGCTGTGGGAGGGTGGTAACGGTTATTGGGCAGGTATCCGGTGAAAATGTTGAGCTCGCTGGGGATCACCCACCATGTGTCACCCACTTCTATTTTGTTCTTTGGGGGCAGGAACACCCTGAACTGGCTGGCAGAGAAGGACATAGAAGGCACTGATGGGCTCTTCCAAGACCGCAGTCCGCTCAGAGAGCTGTGAGAAACCTGAAAGAGACGGAGGAAGACAATTTAGAAAAGCACAAGGATTACAAATTCTCAGCAGTTTCATTCTTGATTCAATTCAAGGCTCCTTACACATTTTGAATGAGCTGCATTCACAAAGAGCTGAGTGAGGCAGCCAGAAAATGCATTGTCACATTTATCAACAATAACTGCATCGACACACTATAATGTAGGCCCTTCTGGGATTTTCTTCTGTGTGCTGTGACTTTGATAAAAGCTGTCTTCTGCAGGGGCTGCACAGCAGGGATGAGAAACAGAATAATAAACCAGCTGTATAAAGGAAGCACAGAGGTTTCTATTGTCTTACTCCAAGAAAACCATCCTTGCTTTTCGTCATGGAGTCAAGCAGGAGAGGCTGCATTTTAGCCTCCAAGGTCAAAGTCTCCCCGTTGGGGTCATGGATCACTTCCTCTTCAAAATCCACTGGGGTTGTAATCCCTGTAAGGAAGCCAGAGTCAGTGTGAGATTATACAGCTGTGGTCAGAAGTTTACATATACTTATCATAGGCATGAATGTCATAGTGAATTTGGGCTTTTCATGATTGATTTCATACTGTTGTATTCGATAAGTTATTCGAATGCATCACCACTTTGCCAAGGTCTGGAAGAAGACCCAAACTGTCACCCTCAGATGAAAGGAAACTGGGTAGGAAGGCACAACCCAGGAGCCCCCAAGGCTCAAGCCTGCCATGAACTGGAAATTGCTGAAACACGAGTTTTACTTCACCATGGACCGAGAAGGAGCCGACCAACAAAGAAGCCCCTGCTCCAAAATCGACATCTTCAAACTCAACTGAAATTTACAGCTGCCTACATGGGCAAGCCAAATGCCTTCTGGAGAAAGGTTTTATGATCAGATGAGACAAAGACTGAGCCACAACGGCAAGAGCTATTTTTCAAACCTGAGATTACTGTACCAACTGTCAAGCACGGTGGTGGCAGCATCATGCTCCGGAGCTGTTTTGCTGCCAGTTGTACTGGTGCATTGCACAAAGTGGAAGCTAGATGGCTGAAACACCCAAATGTATGTTCCAACAGGACAATGATTCCAAACACACATTAATGCTACTTCTGGCATGGATAAAGAAGGCTAACATTAAGCTTCTGAAATAGCCTTTCTAAAGCCCTAACGTCAACCTTACTGAAAAATCATGGACTATGATTAAAAGCCAGGTTAGGGTTAGGGTTACTGTACTAATTCTGCCAAGAGGAGTGGGAAAATATCCTGACAGAATTACGCCAGAGGCTTGCTGATGGCTACCAAAAGCATCTGATCAAGATGCAACCTGCTAAAGGCAATTTAAGCAACAACACCCCCTAATTAGAGGGGCGTGTATATACATTTGTGGATTAAAGAACATCCTAAATATATTCAAACGTGTGCACCCAATTCTTGTTTTTTTTTAAGTTATTAAAGATGTATGGTGTACAATCATTCCACCCTGAAAAAAGAACAGTTCAAATCAACCATTAAAAGCTTAAAATTACCATGACATTCACACCCATGATGGGTGTATGCAGACTTCTGAGCACAACTGTAAATGACAAGGGAGGCTGAGGGGAAAATAAATGGACAAAAGTGACAAGCAGAAAGAAAGGTAAGATGATGCACCTGTGAGTTTCTCCGCAATAGGTTTAAACTCCTCTGGGCTGAGATAGAGATCATGGTCGGTGTCTAAGGAGGAGAACAGAAAAAATCCTTCGGCACCCAGTGTCCTAACACTCTCTTCCTATTGGAGGAACACATGCGTTAGACTGATCTTCCCTGTCATTTCACATGCTTCAGAGATTTTCAATGCAGCAAAAATAAATAAATAATAATAATTTTTTAAAAGTAGGACAGTAAGACCCCCATCAAATAAAACACAATGATTTTCAATTGTGATTTTTTGCAAAAATACTGCTTCGGATGTGGATGCATTTAAAGTAATGTGTGTCTTTGTCCCTGATATCTTTGCATCCTGCCTTGATAAAGATCATCCCTAAGGAGGCAGATTCCTAGCATGCGTTTCAGGCAAACCACCCTTTCTGAAGCAGATGCGTGCCTACCAGCGACCTTACAATGGAGGGAA
Organism: Bujurquina vittata; assembly: GCA_015106715.1. Lineage (NCBI taxonomy): Eukaryota > Metazoa > Chordata > Actinopteri > Cichliformes > Cichlidae > Bujurquina > Bujurquina vittata. The sequence goes on from VUQK01016576.1 coordinate 38,929, forward strand.
AGGGGGACGGAGGTGGGGGGGAGGCGGTGCAAGAACAACTTGGAGACCCTCTGTAGCCGAGCAAGTGTGGATTTAGACAAGGGGGTGAGTTTTAGAAGCTGGGACAAAGACCCACCTCCGCAATAAAACACCATGAGGTGGTAAAAACTGCAGATGTGGGGCTTTATGGTGACTACGTGTCTGCCTAATAAATAATCGAGACACATCTGCTACAGAGAAAACTACTTAAAGATAACAGCAGAATGTCCCTGTGTTGATATTACTGTAATTGTAGGTCACCAAAAGCAACAGAAGGTCAGGGCAAAGTTTATTCTAATACAGCTATAGCCACTAAGTCAAGATCCCTGCTAAACTGTGAGATAACATAATTACAAATGGGGATCTCACATGACGTTTGAGGAGCTGGGCATCCTGATAGTACTTTATCCCAAAAGCGAACAGAGGAACAGCACAGACGATCAACAGAGTCCACATCCCCCTGTAGATCCAGGATCTGGAGCCCGGGATCTGCTGCCCATTCTGCGGCGAAATCTTTTTCTCTTGCTCCGGGATTCTTTTATCCACGTCTGCGGCCATCCTCGACCTCCTCCACAGCTATTTAGACGAGGACATGATCGTCCTTCAGTGTCAACTTTCTGAATAAAAGTGTGAAGAGTCCAGCGACACTTCTGCTATCCCGTAGGAGGGGTTCGCGCTTCTTCTCCGTTTGTTACCCCGCTGGCAACAGCTGTGAAATGTTAGCTAGGAGCACAGATTTCTTATTTCCCACATCCAATCTGGAGCCATATGGATGTAGTTTAGATGTGTCAAGTTAGCGAGTAATTGGCTCAGTGAACCGGATGTGTCATGTTTGGACATTCGAAATAAAAGCACGAGCTCTACGTCACCCTAAAATAGTGGGAGGTTTTCAAACATTATTGTTATTAGCAATTTGTAGTGCATTCAGATATAATTTTATTTGAAAAATCCCAATCTGATTGTTATTTGGTGATCAAACAATCAGTTAATCAAGGCTGGGCTCCACGCCCTAGTTGGGCATTTTAAGATTTATTTTTAAAGTGACGACCGGAAGTACGTATCCACAATCTTTCTACTCGGTACACTGAAACAGGAGCTACATTTAAAGACGCAGGGTTGTAATGTTCGTCCAAGGAACAACGCAACTATTTGCTAATGAGTTTAATTATATGTTCCTCTGCCGAAATTTTTATTTTAATTTTATGTAAGTTATGTAAGTTGTTTCGGTGCAACTTCTCTTTAATATTTTGATTCGTCAGAAACATAAATAAGAGCTACACTCATTATAAGTAAAACTATCAAACCTTTACTCACTTACTTTGCTTTTAAAATGCTAGGAATGAAAATCTTCGTGTTATTATTTTCAAATAAAAATAAATTCTCGTCGGACTTGATAAATTAGGTTAGCCCACGTTTATTAATGGTGCATTTAATAGCATTTTCATTTATCTGCTGCTTTGTAACATATAAATTACAAGGTTAAGGGCCTTGCTCAAGGGCCAAGCAGTGGCAGCTCAACAGAGCTGGGGTTTGAACCCAAAATTATAGATTTCAGGGGGGAAAGCAGGTGACACTTCCCCAACAAAATTAACTATTAGTCAAAAGTATTTGCTCGTCTGCCTTCACATGCAAATGAACTTGAATGGTCCATGGAGTTAATATGATGCCAGCCAAGCTTTTGCATCTTAACAGCTTCAGCTGTTCTGGGAAGACTAACCACAAGGTTTAAGAGAGAGTGAGTTTATGGGAATTTTTGACCATTCTTGCAGAAGCACATTTCTGAGGTCGGACACTGATGCTGGACGAGAAGGCCTGGCTCAGTCTCCAGTCTAATTCCTCCCACCGGTGTTCTGATTGAGATCAGGATTCTGTGCTGGCCAATCAAGTTCTACCACACCAAATTTGTTCTCCATGTCTTTATGGTCCTTGCTCTGTGCACTGGTGTGCAGTCATGTTGGAGCAGGTAGGGGCCATCCCCAAACTGTTCCCACAAAGTTGGGAGCATGAAATTGTCTAAAATGTCTCGGTATGCTGAAGCATTAAGAGTTCCTTTCACTGAAAGTGAGGGGCCGAGCAAACTCCTGAAAAACATCCCCGCACTATAATCCCCCCTCAACCAAACTTTACACTTGGTATAATGCAGTCAGGTACTGTTCTCTTGGTAACTGCCAAACCCAGACTCATTCATCAGATTACCAGATGGAGAAATGTGATTCGTCACTCCGGAGAACACATCTCCCCTGCTGTAGAGTCCAATGGTAGCATGCTTTATTTATTTAACCTTTATTTTACCAAGAAAATCCCATTGAGATTTAAAAATTCTTTTACAAGGGAGTCCTGGCCAAGACTGAGAGCAATATACAGAGTGCATCCGATGTAAGGCTTGGATGCAGCTGCTCGACTATGGAAACCCATTCCATAAAGCTCTCTACGCACCATTAATGCATCTATTGGTGTGTGTGACAGACAAAAAGTGCTTGAAGCCCACGTATAAATGTGTGTAAATACCTAAATGTGGACCTTCATATACATTCAGGTACACACATATTTGGGCTATTGAACATTATTTGTAGTTTTGCCTCTGTCCACTACCACAGTGAATTTAAATTCAAGATAATCAAGATATGATTAAAATGCAGACCTTCAGATTTCATTTGTTTAGGAATTACATTTTTGTACTGTGTCACTCCTGATCTTTGTGGCCTGTAAAAATATGCAAGTTCATGTGATACATGTAATGAAATGGTCTTTATGCCATAAGTCTTGTCTCAGAATTGTGTAATTTTTAAAACATTTAGAGGTCTAAAGAGGTAAAGGTTAGCCAGGTTGCACACATCTGAATCAGCATCTATATGCTCCATTTCCTCCATTTAAAGCAGTTATTTAATAAAGTATCTGGTACATAGTGAAATTACAATTTCTATAGATAATTAAACTTGGTTAATTGTCCAGTTTTTCCAATGGAAAAAAAAAACCTGGAGTGAAATCAGAAAAAAATATTAATTTGTGTGCATTAAATAAAAATTTCCTAGTTCCTTATCTGGTGAGTCCAGGTGGAGAAATACAGCTCTACTTTACTCCACATGTGTAATCTGTAAGTTTATTATTGTTGCATAAAATTCTGCCGTCCCGTGTATTTACACAGGTACACAATGCATCTGATTGTAAGGAGAAGCCTTCTGATCTTGGTGATCGAAGTATAACAACCACATTTATCACAGCTGGCTGAAGAACAAATATCTGTTACAAAAAGCATTCAGTAATGCATTCAGAGTTTGTGACAACAATAACAGCAAGCATTAACCATACTGCTAATGCCTCTATTATGAGTAAATCAGTCCGTGGATTAATGGGAGCAGTTTTCATTCCATGTTCTCTTCTATTGGTTGAGTCTTCACTTCAATAATTTTTGGAGGGATGTATGAGCCCATGCCTGCTGCTCTCTCTGCCTCTTCCTGGGTGTAGGGCTCCTCTCTGAGCTGCTTCAGCCTGCATAGAGAAAAACGTGTAAGCTATGAAACGTGCATGGAGAGGGTCAAGAACTATAAGTCAAGATATGTGACTGCAGAGTCAATAGCTGACCGTCTTTTGTGCACTTTAGTTTTGAAGTGCTCTTTCAAGGATCTCATATCCACAAAATATCTCCTGCAAGACAAAAAGAAGAACCACATTAAAAAGATATAGATATTTTTTAACTGTAACATGAATAGCCCACAGCATGAGAGCGCATACAACGAGGCTATTTTACTATTACAAACCCATGAGGATCTGGATCCCCTGGATTGGAAATGAAAATGGATCATTTTAGTCATCCATCTATCCAGCCATTTTCTGCTCATCACCTGGGTCCTGCTGCAGGGGCAACAGTCTAAGCAGAAACACCCAGACCCTCCTCTCCACAGCCACCTCCTCTAACACTTCCACAAGGGGACACCAAGCTGTTCCCAAGCCAGCAGAGATGTAATCTCTCCAGCACCTACTCCTTAGAAGGACATGCCCAGAAAACCTCACCTAGGAAGTCCCATTACTCCTCACCCAGGAAGTCCCATTACTCCTCACCCTATCTCTAAGGTGGAGCAAACCCCGCTTGTATCAGCAGTCTCATTCTTTTGGTCACTACCTACAGCTCGTAGCCATAGGTGAGAGTAAGAACCTAGATTGACCGGTAAATCGAGAGCTTCCCTTTCATGCTGAGCTTTCTCTTCACAACAACAGAGCAGAACAGCATCCGCATCACTACAGACGCCGCGCCAATCTGCACGCTGATCTCCCCCCTCATTCGGCAACAAGAGATACTCTAAGACACCCTGAGATACTTCAGCTCCTCCCCAACCCAGACTCCACCCTTTTCAGCTGAGAACCATGGTCTCAGACTTGGACATGATTTAATTCCTGTCCATTTTAAAAATCTATTATTTTATTGTTTCAGAATGATCACAGAATTTTTATTCCAGCCTCAATTAGGAAGAGTAGCTTATTTTCTTAGCCCAATATGATATTTTATACAGAACTTTAGGCCAAACATTTAATGTTCTACTAAAAAAAAAAAAAAAAAGTGAACTTTTTGGCTAACAGAAAATTTAGGCAGAAAAGCCAGCCTTGTTTAATCATCACCTATCGAAATATTTTAGGGTTTTTCCACAAAACCTTTTGTATTCC
>VUQK01016580.1:9700-30706 GCA_015106715.1 Bujurquina vittata
TCGTAATAGGGATCCGTAATGTTGTATTAACGTGGATGGGTGGGTGGGGGTGGGGGTAGCGGATCATCTAAGCAGGAGCAACTTAATTCAGAAATAAACATAATACCAAAGTCTGTGTTTTTGGGGGCAAGTGCAACTCCATTGATAATCAATGATGATCTCCTTGGCCTCAGGGCTGGCAAGACAAGCTGTCAGCATGAGTTAGACCAATAGAATCAGTCACACTTGAGAAGTGAGGTGTGGAGAACCAAGTCTGTCTACATAGAATTTCAGGATGTATTGACTTTTGTGCAAGAACCCCCTGTGATGCTGGGTCTCTCTTGAAGCTCTGTAAATATGGTCCACTGGCCTCAACAATCCATCCTTCTCTCCATTCGTCTTTATCCGTGCTTCACCAACACACATGCTTAATTCTCAGCCCTGTCTCTCCTGGCTCGTGGGTTACACACATTGATTTTTATTTAAGGAGCTGACCTAAGAACATGCTGGTAGCCTGGGCACCTCCTGTGGATTCCACTGACTGAAGACTCTGGCCAGTGTTTTCTTAAATCTTAATGGGAAGCCTGTGTATTTAAAGGTGTGTTTGCTGTGTGTGAACGATTAAATCAACATTAACTGGTGAATTTGAGATTTTCGGGCAGCAATATAAGCAGTAAACAAAATATTCACAGATTATTACCTTTTGAATTTGTTAGCAAGCTGTTAGTTGTTAGCAAACAGTGGCCTTTTTTATATCTCCAGCCAACATTGAGTGACATTAACATTCATTCTGAGTGATGTTTCATTACACTTTCTTTTTTGGTCAGCAATGTTTGTCAGTTACTACTTTTGTGTGCACTTCTTTGGTGCTGGGCAGGTACTGCACAATTTATTAATTTCTTTCAGAAGGCTTCTTTTTTTCCGATAGCAGACCCCTGCTGTGTCTGGAGGCAATGCTAATGAGAGCAATGACAGTAAATCAAAATAACCTAGACCAACGCAGCTCTTATAGTCATTCCTGTACCTTCTACAACATCATTATTCTAATAGACACACAACCAGGTTGTTTATTTCAAGGTGTTACTTTGATGCTTCCTAATTAGAAAACTTTTAGTGTTGTTCCATTTCAGCCAACATGATATGTCCCTTTATAATGAGTCAGGATCATATCGGAAGCAATGAGCAACATTAACATTTGTAAACGAGACAGAACAAAACCTGTCAAGGTGCATTTAGAGCTCGAGCACCCCTTAGGTCTCCTGTTCTAGTTTGACTTGAATCATAGCTGAGATCATTCTTGACCTTGGAAACAGTTGTCTCATTTCCCAAGGTCCGTTAAGTAGATTCCCCAGGTTTTCATCTGCTGATGAGGACTGTCTGTTTATCAATGCAGCAAAACAAGCTACAACAGAGACCTTGAGATGAGGTTGTTTTTAAGAGATTTGAGAATTGAAACTTTCAGCCTTTGTCGGGGCTCGATTCATATCCGTGATGTCGTATTGAATTGTATTATAACTTTTACAGATAAAGCAGAAATGGGTGCATTAGAAAAGCAAACTGCCACACATAATTCTTGTTTTCGTTGCCCTGGGTTAAGTTCAGCCAAGACAATCATTCCCAGGTGTGTGTGTGTGCGTGTTTGTAACTGTCATAACATAATGCACTTGGTGTACTCAGCTCTGATTTTGATTTCAGTGGAGGAGGGTGAAAGTGGTTCCCTGGCAACTTTAGGGAACAGCTTGTGCATCCTTTTCACATTGTCATGTGAAGGATAGCCGAGGGCCATCTCAACAGTCTCGGGCTGTCTCTCTGTGAATTATTTATCGAAGAGAAAGACAGTGACATTTCAGCACCCTGTGTGAACAAGACAGAGTGATGTCTCTCTCAGTGTTTTTTCCCATAGGTGGGCTTGATTTAAATATTTATATCCCATGTTTACAAGTTAACAAGATCCAGCAGTTCTCACTTTAAATGCAATATATAGGGCGCACTGTTCAATGAAGCAAAAACCAAATGCAGTGCGGGATTTACCTTCTTGGGAAAACCTGCTTAGGCATCACAAATGTGTTATCTTCCTTAATGCTAAAAGTCTTTGAGCAACAACAGATTAACAGCAACAAGTTTCAAACATTAATGATCACTGTGTGGAGCCATTCATTATTAGCCCTTATCCCCGCACTGCATCTAGAATTCATTAATTTAAAGCTTATTTTTAAATATTATTAACAAGGTCTTGTTTCTGCCTCAAGCGTAAAGGTTACACTTTTCCGGAATAATAAGCAGATTGCGCTAAACGGTAAGGATGCATGTGAGAAATCTCAACACTGAAACCGAGATAGGCATGTTGTGTGATATGCAGACGCGAAGAAGCTCCAAATAAGCTCAAACATTAGAGCTACGGAGCACAATGAAGATCCTGACTCCCCAAGGTCATCACCGGCACCCACTTCTGCGGCTCTTCACTCAAAGCAGTGAGCACAATCTCCTGGTTACCACAGCAACTCTGACTACAGGCCTCCTGTAGTCAATCACCACATTACCAACACATGCACGCAGATGGTGAGCAGGGGTGGCAGCACAGTATACATGCATGAAAATACTGTACACACTTAACATGAGCATAGTCATTCACATTGTTGTACAAATGTGTGCGCGCGCTCGGGCACATGCACAATGAGAAATAGATGTGCTTGCAATTGCAACAATCTTATCGCTGTTTTCTCGATGTGTATCTGCCGAATGCTTGTCTCTTTTCAGTGGGAGCAGCACTGCCTCTTCTTTTGTTCAGACTTGTCTCCTGGAGAGAAAAGAAAAAGTCTTATCGAGATTTAATGGGAAAACTTGGGGAAAATTTGCACGAACAAATCAGTAGCTTGTTTAGATGTAGACAGGTCTGTTGGTTAAATTCTGTGCTTCCAAGGTGTCAAAATAAAAGCAAACACTTCCTTTCTTCTGCAGGTTTTACCCATTGTTTGTGTCTGATATTTTCAGTTAGTTTTGTCTGCCTTTATATTCCAAACGATAAGCAATAATCAGATTTTGGTGAGAGGAATCTCTAAGATGGATTTCAGCGGGATTGTATTGATATCCTGCTTTGGCGTCTCCTCACATAGAAAGTCAAGCTTTTGACTCAGTTTTTCCACTTATGCACTTGAAAGGTCACATCTCATATTGTGTCAAACCATCTCAAGGCTCTTTATTACATTTCATCACTTTGTGTTTTAAAAGCTCCTATATAACAGCCCCATAGGAGGTAATCCATTGTAGTTTGTGCTCCAATCTTTTCCACACACTTTGCTGAACAGGATTTACATTATACTAACTTTTCCTCTCTGAGACATGCTTGCAATCTCTTCAGCTCCCTGCATCTGGTGTTTGTGACATATGAGTAATTTGTCATGAAGCACCAACGTCTGACTCACACGTCACCCATATAATGAACGCCTTCTTATTTGTTCCCAAGATCCTTGCAATACATTCAGCATAAAGAAAGCTTGGAACAATTTTAGGCAGCCTCGCTATTAAAATAAGGGATAAAGTGCAAACGATCTTTTTCTGACAATGAATTCTTATCTTCACTGTTTGCTGTGAGAACTGCATTTGTGCTCAGAGTTGAGGACAAAGAACAGAGATTTATTTCATTCATTACTTCTCTGCTTCGCTGTTATTCCTTCTCTCCAAACCTCCTCCCTTACGTGCTTTTACTGTTTTCTCATTTGAATGTCAAAATGCTGAAGGTTGACAGGAAGTTAATTGAGCACCAGCATGCTTTGATACAGGGCTCACAATCATGTCGCTTGACAACAAAGTAAGGGATGATTGTATTTTGGATCCTAGCCATGACTTTCCATTTCCTAATGTTTATGATTGAATTACACATCCATTAGTTCACTGGCAATTATTTCTTTGCCAGTAGGTCACAGTTCCCGCTGGCCACTGTAGTAACTCTTTAGTAGATGCGACTGTATGGATCAACTCTTTACATATAGTAGTTTGGTTTGACTGCATCTTCTTCATTGAACTCTGTGTAGCATTCCTCTGTGTGTTATGCAGATGAGTTGGATGTCTTTTTTCTTTGTTCAAGATGCTTTAAATCTGTTCAGGAGAGAACAGAACTTTAGATTTTTCTTTGCTCTGAATGGGACCGCATATAATTCCGTTGTGCACACTGATTCAGTTTCTCAGTAAATATATGTATAATATATTCCGATTCCTGCTTCTCAAATAATACCTTTTGCTAAATAAATATGTATATCTTTTGGACACCTTGACAAGTACTATAAAGTACTGTATTATGGTATAACTCCAGTGTAGACTGAGTTATTTTTCAAGTATAATATTGGACAATATCTGATTTTAACTATTTAAAGAGTAAAAACCTATAGACTGTGTATAAAAGATAAACAGAGTCATTGGTCATCACCATCTTGGTGTTTTGAAGGTGGCAAGAGAGCGGTGGACCTGAGAAAGATTGGAACACTGCTTGCTTATAGGTTAAATGACAGATGTTTAAGTTTCCATCAACCAGCATATCTTTGAGTCGGCTAACTTTTTCAGATCAATTTTATAAAAAAAAAAACAAAAAAAAAACCAGAATAATAAAATTTTTCTACATTTAAAAAAAGAATATTTGTTTTTATTTAAAATATTAAAAAATGACTTCAATATATTGGCCTGAAAGATTTTTTTTTTCAGGTCACGAGCATCCCACTCTGAAAAAAGTCTTGTCATATTTAGTTGAGCACATACTGTATTGTGCAGTGCATCTCAGCACTAAGACCTCTGAGGTCTGCAGCTGACAGCCTAACAAGAACAGGCTGCAGTAGGTGCATTTAGGCTGCATTAGAAACAATCCTGTCTGCTGTTACCTTTTCTCAAGAATAAATTCATACGGCTGCAAATTCAGATTTTATTTCAGGGTCAGAAATGAGAGATGGGTTAAACGTTTGTGGCCAGTTATAATAAAAATAAAATCTGTTTCTCTGTATATTTCAGATATTCACGCGCTATGGGAAGTGCTACACATTTAATTCAGGCCAAGATGGAAAACCACTGCAGGTGACAACGAAGGGTGGGATGGGTAATGGCCTGGAGCTGATGTTGGATATCCAGCAGGATGAATACTTGCCCGTATGGGGAGAGACTGGTAAGCTTACCTTGAGGACATTTTATCCCTAGTTTTGAAGATCCACCTTACACCACAGGAAAAAAAAAGCATCACAGAGATTCTCTTCTTACTCCTAAGGGAGAGACTTGACTAGGCTATATCACACTCACTGTGAATCCTTTTTATGTAACTATGAAATATTAAACACATTTAGAAAAGCAAACAGATGTGTATCTGTTCATAATGTGTACACCAAAAAGTCAGATTCCCTTTCAGAAATGTTTTGCACCTTTCGATTACTAACGAGTAATGAAATATATCCACCCACTGTTTCGCAGACACAATATAAAGGCAGATAAATACTGATCAGAAAATGTTATTCTGATAGAATTGAATGAGTAGTCATACAGTCTTTCAGTCAGCCCACACTCATCAAACAAGAGCAGATATGTAAAAACAATTAAGGCTCCTATTCTGGATCAAGCCCTCATCAGAAGAGTGGGGTCTTCAGGGGGCTCTGAAACAGATTTCAATGCAGCCGCATAGTCTGCGGTGTGTTTGCATCAATATTTTATAGACACGTAAAACAAACCGGTATGGTCACAGAAATACAATGCTCAGGATGGTTATTAAATATGAAACGCTAAGCAGAAGGCATGCATCTGTCCTGATTTAACTTATTTATATAAAATGCTCTTCAAGTAAAATTTTTAAATATCTGATGACTTTTCCAAAAGGCCTTCTGAAAATCAAAACGCAATGCTTTCATTGTTCAAACTGACATGACACTGATCAGTAATTGATCTGATTTTTAGCAGAACATGTTTAAAATTTGTTTTAGGAAATATCTGCAACAGCAACAATAACAACAAGCCTATTGTTTATAAGCATAACTGCAGACAGTGATCAGTGTTAACTTTGTTTTCTTGTACTTTTAGATTTAATACCGAATATAGCCAAGCAACGCTGTGAAAGCCCCAGAAACCTTTATGTTAACAGTTGCTGACAAAAACAGCAAACGAGACAGGCATAAACTGCCTCGGGCGATGAAGTTACAGGAGCAGGTGTTTGGGAAAGCTTCCCAGCACACACAGGGCAAAGGATTTATGTTCTTCAAAATTTCCACTATTTCACACGTACAGGTGCAAGCGAAGATAGGTGATATGATATGCATCCTATCATGCAGATTTTGGGCTAGAAAAAGGTCATCTGGAGTTACTCTACAGACTGTACTATGAAGAAACTTTCTTTTTCACGGGCAAATACCTGGCAGCTGTAAATACGAACATTATGCCAAATGAAGCTTAGGCGTAAGTTCAGTAAGGAAGAGCTGTAATCACTCACCTGCCTACTTTCCCAGGTGTTTGGCTGCTTTTCTCTTACATCACTTCCACTTTCCCACGCTGTCAAACTTAACGCTGACTTCCTCGCTTCATCACTGCCCGCCCTCTCTGAGCCAATCAGTCTCCGCTCAGCGTACTTTAAATATCACTGCTCATCTATCATTTTCCCTTTCAGACTCATTTTTCGCAACCCACCTCCTTCCCATTTCCGCCACCCAAGTCTCTCAGAGCTTCTTCCAAGCCTCCCTCTTTGTCTTCACCACCACCAGTGTCTAGACTCCTAATAATCGGCAAATAGTTGACTGTGTTCCTTATCAATATATTGTGTTCGATTCCTCTGATTGATCTCTCCTTATTGAAATATATATACTCCCTCAAGACAATAGATTGACTCCACTTGATGGACAAAAGATAGGAAGCATGCAAAATAGATATAGCAGTGAGTAGGTGTAGTTCATAGTTTACAGAGTTGCCCTTAGTTCACGTCATATTTGCTGAGCATTTGATCCGCATGTTTGCTTTGGCAAAGGGTTTATGCCAGATGCCCTTCCTGACGCAACCCTCCCCATTTATGTGGGCTGGGGACCGGCACTAAGAGTACACTGGCTTGTGTGATTGAGCTGGAAAGGTTGTGCAGCAGGTTAGAGTGATTAAGGATAGCTATGGAAATGTGTTAATGAGTGAGGAGAGCGTGCTGCGAAGATGAAATGAGTAAGAAAATAAGAGCGAGAGAGAGAGAGTGAGAGAGAGGGCAGATGGAGGAAAGTTAGTGAATCAGTACAATTACTAGGGAGGAAGTGACGGCTGTTGTGAAGAGAGTGAAAAGTGGCTAGGCGGTTGCACTGTGTCTTTGTGGCTCTGGAGAAAGCGTGTGATATGGTGGTAAGAGAAGAAGTGTAGTACTGCCTGAGGAAGTCAGGGGTGGCAAAGAAGTATGTGAGTGTGGTGCAAGACAAGGACAGCAAGACAGTGGTGAGGTGTCCAATAGGAAAGGCATACGGCTTCAAATTGGGGGCAGCTCAGAGGGATCGACTCTGAGCTGCTTTTTGTTTGCAGTAGTGATGGACAGGTTTACAGATGAGGTAAAGCAGGAGTCTTCATGGATTATGATGTGTGCAGATGACATTGTGATCTGTAAAATCAAGACAGCATACATGTGTGCGAATGTGAGGGGACAGATGCAACAGTGAAGCTCCAAGGAGCAGAGGTAGTGAAGGTAGATGAGTTTAAATACCTGGGGTCAACCGTCCAAAGCAAGGGATAGTGCACAAGAGCAGTGAAGAAGAGAGTGAAGGCAGGGTGGAGTGGGTGGAGATGAGTGTCAGGAGTGATTTGTGACAGAAGGATAGCAGCAAGAGTGAAAGGGAAAGTTTACAAGATGGTAGTGAGTCCTGCTATGATGTATGGTTTGGAGGTAGTAGCACTGACAAAAAGACAAGAGGAAGAGCTGTAGGTGACATACATGAAGATGCTCTGATTTTCATTGGATGGACAGGATTAGAAATCAGAATATCAGAGGGACAGCTCAGGTTGAGCGGTTTGGAGACAAAAGTTAGGTGAGGCTGAGATGTTTTGGACATGTGCAGAGGAGGGATTCTGGCTAAACTGGACAAAGGACATTGAATTTAGAGCTGCCAGGCAGCCGGAAAAGAGAAAGATCACAGAGAATGTTCATGGATGTAGTGAAAGAAGACATGGCAGAGGATTGGTGTGACAGAGAAGGATTTTGGGGATAGGCTGAGATGGAAGCAGATGACCCGCTGTGGCGACACCTAAAGGGAGCAGCTGAAAGAAGAAGATTTGCTGGGCGCTTGAACATTTCCACATAACAGAAAATACACTTCTCAGGTGTTCAGTGATGCAGGACTGGAAAGAATAAAACAGAACAGCTGCATCAGGGGCAGATTTAACTCTGAAATGAAATGGACTTCACGTACGTAGTGATTATCTACCTTAGCAAACAAGAGGCCTCTTATTCACAAACACACATTAATCCATGGAGGAAAAACCAGGTGCTAGGCTGCTCAAAAGAGCTTTTACATGCCAGATATTTTGACTTCTGAAATTAGGGAAAATGCAAGCATAAAAATGATGGCTCAATTCCATTAAGTGTCCCAATAAGCCATGATAGGAAGCCAGCATGCACAAAAGCAGGACTTAACTAAGTGCAATGCAGCACAATGGAATAGTATTGTATTTTGTATATATTCATTTTGTTTTCTCTGTTCTTTTTTAACAAACTTTAAGGAGTTTGAAATAGCTTTATATATCATCATCACTTTAACCATCAGATCAATCTATTGCCCTTAAAGAAGAACTCAGAGATAAAATGTGATATATTCTAAATTGTTTGGCAGTACACACCACACTTGTAAGAACCACAGTTTCTAAATTATGAGGCTTTTTGTCAAATTTCGACCAATAAATGATTAAGTTGACTTTGAAGATCTTGGTGGATGTAAGTCAAATTTTAATGGCTTGTTAACATGACTCCACTCTCCACCCCTACAAAGTTTTATCAGATTTAATTCAAAACTTTTCAAGCTATCATGTTCACACAGAATGACACCCACACATGCAAACCCTACCAAAAACAGAACCTCCTGGGAGGAGGTAATAATACGCCTGAGCCTTTCCTGCTGCGCCAAGTCAAGATGTCTACTGCAAAAGAGATCTATGAAAGCAGCTTTCTCAGGATTGTGGACAAGAGGAATCAGAGATTGAATCAACAGTTTTTTTTAACATTCCAATAAGGAGAGATCATTAGGAGAAATTGAACATGACTTACTGACATACTGAATTAAATTAACCTATTTAGACTCCTGGCCATTGAAGCTGAAGGAAATTCCAGAGCTGACGGGAATTAGGGCAGGACCCCCCGAAGTCTAGACACTAGACGAACAGGTGGTGGTGAAGATAAAGATGGAGGCTTGGAAGGAGCACTGAGTGACTTGGGTGAGGTGGAGATGGGGAGGAAGGAGGTGGGCTGCACGAATGGGGGAGAATGACAAGTAAGCATTGATATTAAAATACGCTGAGCGGAGGCTGATTAGCTTGTTGAAGGCTTGTAGTCAGCTTTGAGTTGGAGCACATGGGAAAGTGGAATTCAAGAATAAACTAGCAGCAAACACCCAGGAAAGCAGAGGAGTGAATTCAAATCTTCCGTATGGATCTTATGCCTGAGATTCATTTATTGTCTGTTTGCTAAATACAAACATAAATTTGTGGTATAAATGATGAATATTAACAAATACAGGAAAATCGATAAATATAAGATAAATGAAACCCAGGTCTAGCTACCAGTGAAAAACTTCCTAATGCCCTAGATATCCAAACTATCTGTCATTAATGTGTGCAGCAGCATCAAAGGGTTTTTAGATACTGATGCTGTAACACCCTCCATGTCTTCCAGATGATTATTCCATTAAATGTTAGTCACACTGGTGTTTGAACCAAACAGTCTAGCGCAACTCAGAAACCAATATCTTATACTAAAATAAATAAATCAGTTCAGAAACCAGGAGCATTTTCCTAAAGTGGCATCAAAAAGTAAAGCAGAAATGACTAATTCTCATTCGTTGAACTTAGTGGCCCGTGTCCATTCCAAAGATGAGAAAAGTGAGCTCAGGGAAAAGGTCAAGTGTCGTCCGCACAAAGGACGCCAGCGGAGCAGCACAAACTCAATCTTCCCTCCACAGTTGGTATATTGTCAAAAAAAATAAATTAAAAAGGTAATGTGCCAGGAGGGGAGAAGGTGTAAGGACACAGAAGGACCAGCAGCACATTGAACCATGTAATAGAGAAACAGCAGCTTCAGAGATCAAAAAGAAGCACCAGACACAACTCGGTTCACAGGCCAGCAGGATTCGTGAGTAGAGGCAGAGTGAAGGAATAATGAGACAGGTAGGATTGAATACATGCGCAGAAAGATCAAGTGGAGGTGCGAGGATTTTTTTTTTTACAGGTGTAGGTGAACTTGTTTTGATGTAATCAGAGATCCTAAAGCGTAATGGGGAACTCTGATGCAAACTTATGCTTAAACATGTTTTCTTTTGTTTGTTTTTTTTAATTTGATTGATTTGTTTGCTTGTTTTTTAAAGTGAAAAGAGTGGATCTTTCAGCATGACCAGCTGCCCATTTTAAGAGTTTTACCTAGGGGAAAATCAGAGGAGAAAAGCCCTTCAGAGCTCTGACCTAAATCCCGTAGAGCACCTATGGGATGTCACGGAGAAAATTGTCAGCCTTGAAAGCTTCTGTGACTGAAAAATGGAGAGAAATATTGCTACAGTTGCTACAGAAATTGGTGACTAGATTTATGTCCAGACAACGATGACAAAGTAAACTCTAAACCGTTGTGACCGAAATCTTAGTGAAGCCACTGTAAGGTGTCCAAATTCTTTTTAATCTTCATTTTAATTTGATTAACAAATGTGACTTGAAAAAAAAACATTTGTACTGACATTTAATGCAGTGAAATTCAGCTGATGTCCAGTACTTGTTTAGGACCGCTGTACTTATCCCCCTCAGGATCTCAGGGGGGTAAGTGCATATGCTAGAATCCACAAAGGTTACTCCCAGGACAGGATGTCAGTCTACATATACTGTATTTATATAAAAGTGTCCATGTCATTTATATGGACACTCATATTAACACCTCTAGGTAAACAAGAGCAGCTAGAGACTGCAAATCTTGGCCAAGGCTGGAAATTGCCTCCACACCATGCATGAATTAAATCTCTGGATCTATATCAATTTGATATGTATTTGTAAAGATATGATGTGAAATGTCAGCTTCTGCAATGGTAAAGAACCCTTTCAATCAAAATCTAGATCAGCTTCAAAAGTTGATACCTAAGTCGGCCCAAGCCCCGTTTTTAGTATAACCCTCATGCACATCCATCCATAACATTTTGAGTAATTCTGCTAACAAACAGGAAAATAAACAGACAAATTATCAAGCCAGTTGATGGAGGTAATCAGGAGTTTAAGCTTCAACATATCTGCATGTCTTTAGACAGTAGGAGGAAATGGGAGCAACAAGATCATGTTTTAGTAAGAAGAAAGTAATCACAGGAGACCACAGCAGGATAAAATTAATTTGAAAATGTGTCTGGTGGCAGCTGTGAAAACACATATATATTTTTTTTTCATGCTAAAGACTGACAGGGCTATAATTTTATTGTTAGCCACTCCTGGTTATTGGCTTCTCTGCTGAGAAATATTGTTATACACCTGGCATTATTTCAGGAAAAAAAAAAAGCACAGGCAGTGAAACAATTTTGAGGTAACTTATTATGCTTGTATAGTTTGGTCAGTCTTCCATGGTTTACCCCAAATATGATTACTTCAGTTGTATACAGAAGACAGATGTCCGTGACTCAGAGAAAGCATGCACTTATGCAAACAAGAGCTTTGGAACGACATATGTATATGTGCTGCTTTAAGCTTCGAGCATTCGTCTAGGCTGCAGCAGCAGAAAATGGCTTTGTATATCAGAAGCGCAATGTGCAACAGTTAAACTCTGTCTGTCTTTGTAAAAGCTCTCCTGCTGAATTCCAGCCGCATTTCAGAGCACTTTAATTGAAAATAGTGAGAAAGCCCAGCACTTAGACGATGATAGCAAGTGACAACTGGAAAGAAAAGGCGGCAGGAAAAAGACATCCTACTTTATCCCCGAGCCAGTGCTCAAAGAAGCTCAACCTCTTGAATCCAACCTGCCATCGCCATGATAAGCAGGTCCAGGGCTCTGCAAAAGTATGTTTGCACAAGTATAGGATTGAGTCACCATCTCATTGTGAGGTTTCCTTAATCTCAGTATCAAAGAGGCCCATCTGCTTCAGTTAGAATCTATACAGCAGAGTGCTGTAGCAAGGCAAGCTGTCAGCCGTATTGATTTTCATTTTATCCTCATCATCATTTATTTATTAATTTTATGCATTCCCTCTCGCATGCCCTTGTAGTGCATAAGACTTCTGCGGGGCATGTATTGTTATCAGCCTGTCTATTTGGGAAGTCCACATTCTTTATCCTGTCACTTCTCATTACAGCTATTAACTCCTAAAAGTCCACAATGCATTTGTCATCCATGGAAAATCATAGGGATTACTAATGAACGACTCCACCAGGATAGTTCTTTCCTGCTCAGTTGTGATCACAATTTTACAGTTTCTCATTTTGTTTTAACCTTCTTTAAGTTTTAAGTTTCAGCATGTGTATTACCCACTGGCTGAGTAATTCCAGTACTGCAAAGCTCTGCCTCCATCTGACTCGTAGCAGTTGCTGCTGGTTTGATCATGCAGGCCAATCTGTGCATACAACTCATCATCCTCATTGTAAATGTCCTAACCTCTTCTTGTCAACAGACGAGACATCGTTTGAAGCAGGGATCAAAGTTCAGATCCACACCCAAGATGAGCCGCCGTTCATAGACCAGCTGGGCTTCGGAGTGGCGCCGGGATTTCAGACCTTTGTCTCCTGTCAGGAACAACGGGTACGTCCTTGGAATGATGACACAAAGGAAATACTGAAACATACTGTATCACAGCATGTTTTGTAAACAAGATGCTAGAAGATAATAGCTGTTTCTAGCCGTTTTAAAAAGTCATTGCCTGCAAAAAATAATCTGTTTCAAAATGATGAAAACATTATTCCGCCTTTCAAATCTCTCGATAATTTGGGTATTTTTAGTCTATTTTCTTTATCTGTCAGCAAAGTGTAGCAATTGCTCCTACAGAAAAGGCTGCTAGTCTCCCCTCAAAGAGTGCTCCTACGATTTAGCATTGCAGTCCTATAGCGCATACATGCAGGGATACTGTGGGGGTCTTTTGGGGGTTTTTTTTGTTTTGTTTTTTAATACACATTCTCCCTTACTAAAACATGATGAATTTATTACCCACAATGCAACTTTAGCTCTCAGGATGAGATTCAGGGGCATTCACTAGTATGTGTCCTTGAGGCAGAAATGAGTAGCAGAGGACTGCGGCCACATTTTTCCAACTTTACAAGTCGAGACATATTTTATTGTCAAACTTCAGTCTTCAGTCCAGCCTGACACATCTTTAAGTGACATAGCTTAAGCAAATTTATTTTTTACATATGATGTAGCACTTCCCAAAATCAATGCACTTTCAAATATGCACTCCTTTCTATTCATTCGGCAGGATCTCGACTTGTGAGCTTCATGTCTAAATTAAAATATAAATTCAAATTCTATAAAGGTTGCAATGCCCTTATTACTAGGGCTTAGTGACATTTTCATATCATTTTCAACATGGCACAAATTTAAAATGCATAAAATTACAGTGACATATTATAACCACGTATTCCCTATGTCTTTTGGTGTTGCTCAGCTCACTGAAAAATTAACTAAATAGAAATAATATGTGCATAATAACCGTTTATCTTAATAACGCTTGCTGCATTTTAGCTTTCTAATAAGATTAACATGTGTTTCTAATGTGTTTTTACTACTTCTAAATCAGGACGACAAATCTTTCTCAGAGCCTTTATGCAAGGGTGGGGGCAGCTGTCTCAGCAGCACAAAGAGAAAAGAGGGAGAAAGGCCCTGCTCAGTGGCAGAGGGAAGTAAATGTACCAAAGTGTAGTTACTCTTCACTAGAGTCAATGTTCATTGACACAAGTGCGACAAATCTTTTGCAGCTATTGAAAATACCACTCTCGTAATGTGTGCCTGTCTCAGCGCTGACTTGGGCGTGTGCAAATGATGCTGTTAGGAACACAAAATGTAAAAAGTGACCCGTGTCACTACAGCAGATTGATGAGGACCGCAAGTGTTGCATATCACTTTAGATGTGTAAAACTGAGGGAATCAGTATTTATACAGTTGCTTGGGCTTATGCTGCCCCCAAAGAGGAGGTGCCATAAGTGTCTTAGTCACCATGAAATCAACTTATCTAGTGTGATGGGATTTTGCATGCCAGCCCACATCATCAGTAATGTCACTGAAGATAGTCACTCAAGATGTTTAATGTCTCGCAACATCAGACATCCCTGCATTGCCCAGGTTACCCTTCTGGGGTTGATCAAGCCCTGGCCCATGTCCCAGTAGCACTCACACTTTACTGCTCACTCTCCTTGATTCAAAACCATCTGGAAGATCTCTCTGCAGCCTCTCAGGCACTCCTGATGCCTCTGCCCTTGTCTGCCTCGTCACTCATGAGACTGATAGCTTTGCTGAACTTTCCTCTGACAGTCAGTATCTCAGTCACTTGAAATTTAAGGCGTGAGTACAAGCTGTTCAATTTGTGAGCTTATCAGAAACATTCGTGCCGGTTTAAAGCTCCAGTAGGGATATTTTATTTAAATATTAACGTATGGTAATCTTAAAAGGCTGCCAGTGCTAAAATCACCGATAACTGTCCCTCTGCACATACTAATCAACAAATCACATTGTAAGTCAGACTACACACATTTTATCCTCTGTGAGCGGAAGACTTGTTAGTATTTAGCTAGTTGGGAAGAACTGAAATTAAAACACACATACCAAGTCACACTGCACATGTGGCTCAGTGACTGAGCCGTCCAGGAGAGTAACATTTTTCATTGGTACTGCTCAAGGCTGTTGACAGACCACAGGGATTCGAAATGACAAGACCCACGAGGTAAGGAATGCACTATCAGCACTATGCCATGTTGGAGTAAAAATGCTATTCTTCTTTGACAGAAAAGAACATTAAAAAAACATTCCTGGGAATCCTGGGTTTCACATCAAAGATTCCCACAATCTCTTTTTCCTTCATTAATATGATGGAGGTTGAAAATGCTATTTTGTTAGCTTTAAAGATCTGCCACAAACAGGCTGTTCATGTCTGTATGCTTCTTGGAGCACAGTGCAGTCCTAATAGTTATCCACACGGGGCCTTAGCACAAATTAAGGAACATAAACTTTCCCCCAGCTTGTCGGTCGGTCTTGCTGAGGGAAATGAAGTGTATGTAGGTTATTCCTCTGAACTGTGACTAATTCTGTGGGTGCAGTCAGACAAATCACATAGTCTGGGCGCTAATATGCTACAGAACCATACAAAATAAATGGAGAGAGAGAAAGAGGTGGATTTAATCTCAGACCTTCCACATCCACACTCTCAGTGAGTGTGTCCCAGTGTCGGCAGGCTGCAGCAGGATTTTGCATGCTATTAACGTCGCGTCTGCAGGAGAGTGTCCTTCTTTGTTTTTCTCTATTTGCCCACTAGCTCCATTACTTTTTCCTCCCCAACAGTCATTACAATTCCTCTAATACAATTCCCCTCTCTTTAATATGATTCTACAATCTCTCCCGTCCCCCTTTCCCTCCTCTCTCTGTCTCTATTTATTTATTCCATTGTCTGGCAGGCTCAGTCTTCATTAATCTAATGCAGTTTGCTCACATTCATTCATCTCCCTGTTTCAGCAGTCCTGTAGTGTAAAGCTGTTGGGGACTTTCCAGCCAGCCGAGCTGTCACTCACCGTGATCCGGAAAAAGAAAATTCTGCAATATCCCTCTCCTTTACACACAAAGTAAAAAATATAAAATAATGTTTCTCCAAGCATTTCTCTGTTTACCTTTTTTTTTTCTGCCCACAGTTACCCCTGCTTTCTACTTCTTACTCTTTCTTTCTCTCAGGATTTGTTTTCTACTTCGAGATTTGTTCAACAGCACACTAAAATATCCTGAACTCTTTTACGCCAGATTTACTTTTGTCCACACTCGCAGCAGCTTTTGCCGAGTTTAACCAGAGGGAAATAATGTTGCCACAGAGTGGTTTGAGAAGTCTTAAAAAGAGCTTTGGAAATGCAGGGAAATCTAAATAGTAGACCAATGTACATAAAAGAGCTATTTTCAAGTTATATAGCTCCTTCGATAGATGTG
The DNA here is from genome assembly GCA_015106715.1 of Bujurquina vittata. Taxonomy (NCBI): domain Eukaryota; kingdom Metazoa; phylum Chordata; class Actinopteri; order Cichliformes; family Cichlidae; genus Bujurquina; species Bujurquina vittata. Next base: position 25,995 of record VUQK01016580.1, read on the forward strand.
GTCCACGTGACATGGCGAATAAATGCAGATGCACCCATTATCGATTATCACATTTTACCGTTCTGTGGTAGTTTTTATGTTCAGTTTGACTTTGAGGAGTGTCCTTGATAATAAAACAATCAGAAGAATTCTTAGATTCTCCTGATTAGGTGAGATTTTAGTTTGCGCTGTCTGTTTTACTTGAGTGCACTGCACTGTATGTGATTACGTATGACTGTTGTATTTGCGTGATGCACGTCCCCTGGGGTTATTAGTAACCAAATCCATTTTGTGATACCCATGGCTGCCTCGTCCCCTCCACCACAGATTGTAAAATGCTGGTCGCTAAATCACAACAGGGGCCTTTAATTTATTGCCATGTGAGCACTCAGTGATGCACTGATTGAACTGATGAGACAAGAAGCATATATTGGCTTTTTTTTCCTATATAGTTTCCTACTTCATTTAACCCATCACATTTTTTCTCTTTTGTTAGTTAAGGCTGATGAAATGTAAATGAACACGGCAAAGGTCGTGATGTAACATGCAAATTACAAAATGCATTCCTCTGGAGGGAATTTAGTTTATTTTGTCTTACATACACAGTATAAAGCTAACTCGAGTGTGCACAGGATTCATTTAGGCTTGATTTTGAGTCATCTTTCATTTAATATTTTAATTACTATCCCAGTTATTTTTTGTAATAGAATTATTTCCACTGCTCGGAGAGCAGGAGCTGTGATTAGACCATCTTTGTTCATGTTTTGCTTATCTTTATTAGTCTTAGGAATATGTTGGTCAACACTCTGCTGATAATTTGTCGGTCATCTTTTGCTTTCTATAGCCCCTTTCAGATATTCACTGCTTTTCAACAATCTGAAGGCATCTGAAAGTGTCAGCTTCATGTTGAAATGCACACCTTGGTCGCTTTTCTATATAAGCAATAGGAAAGCTTTTACTAAGTCTAACGAGATTGGCACATCACTTTCAACAGAAGTCTGAACGGATCCTATATTGATAGGCACACATAAGTCTGACTATCCATGGAGCTCAGCGGGTAGAGCAGGTAATCTGCTAATCGGAAGGTTTGTGGTTCAGTCCCTGGCAAGATACTGAACCCTAACCCCAATGCACTCATCGGAGTGTGAATGTTAGATAGGAAAATACTTAGATGTAGAAGGGCGGGTTCAGGGAGGGGCAGTCATCTGCTGTGATCAAAGCGTACAGTGAAAACAAAGCTCTATAAACTTCATAGAGGGCAAAAAACCCAGTCCTTATATCTTTAGTCGCCATAGGTGCACACCGATTTCTCCCAAATCCCACATACCTTTCATGTCTGTGGAACTTTCCCTCATTCACTTTGCTTAATAATTTTATAGTAGTTACACATTATAATGTTAATAATGTAACTTTATGGTAAAGTCCTTACCATAGTAAAAATAGACTCAGATACAGGTCAGATTAATAAAACTTCAATAATATATATAATTTAAGTTCTGAGAAAATGTTAGCAGAGACTTGAGTTAGTTTGTTGCTTCCAGCTGTTTATCAAAGTCATTTTTCTGAGGTCATTATATAACTGCAGCATCAGACAGCAACATCTATCAACCTGGGTGGGTGAGAGGAACAAGAAGAGAAAACAAAAAGTCAAGCATAGGGGGGAAAGGTCAAACCGCTTACACTGTGCGCTCTGTAACTGCACCGCAGAAGAAATGACAAAACATCGACTTGTGCTTTTAACTGACCCAAATTCTGTGTGAAGGATCATGACAGGTCTCACACTAAGACCATCAGATTTAAGTGGAAGAGCACAGTTTCCAAACCCAAAGGTAGTGAATCAGGTGAGGAGCAAGACCAGAAGCACGTTCAACATTTTTTCAGTTATCTACAGCAAATTCATGCCTCAGTGTAAGACAGTCAACGTGTACTCCTACTACTTCTACTGTAACAGAAGTAGGCATTTAAAGGATAGCATTCATGAGAAACAACTTCATAGCACACTCTAAACACAGGAGTCTTTTGGCAGGTGGCCCCACCTGCCCTGCCCGTTTACCAGATTTGCCTCTCTGTGACTTCATCCACTTGCCAGAAATGAAAATCAAGTTGAAAATTTGCCATTTTGACACTTGAGTAGATCGAGCACACAGCGCAGAGGCACAGCTACTACAGGACATAATGAGACGTCTCCATTGTGGAGTATGTCCTAAAGAAGCTGTGTTGAAAATGGCTGCAGAGTTGCGAAAGGGCATGATCTTAAAGAGATAGCAGATTAATTTAAATCAAATAAAGTTTTTAGGGTTTTTAAAGGCCCATTACAACAAATACCTCACGTCTCGACATGCTTTCATATGTTTCCATTTTAAAATCTGAAAAGGAAGAGGTCCTCAGGTGGCGCACAACTTTCATTAAGTGTTTGAGTCTCAACTGTAATTTAGACAGTGGGTCTACTCACAGCCCTGATCCTGCTGGTTGCTAAACTTTCTCCACCCTTTTATGCTAGAGCCAACATCAGAAGGCTGTTTCAGCCTTTGGGCTCCTCACAGATTGTGAGGGAGTATAAGGAAATACCAAAACCTCCACAGGGAACAACAAGTCTGCCACCCTTGAAATTTTTAAGAGCTGAGCAGTTGTTGGCATATGTTGGTCTTCCATTTTCCTTCCTCTGCAAAGCCTTTTTCCTATTGTGTAGTCAGCTCCACTGAAATGATTTTCCTCCCTCTCTTTGACCAACTAGCCACATCTGGGGGGAAGAGTTGGTTTTGGTTTGGTGATGTTTTATTCTTTTCTGATCCACAGTGCATGCAAGCATCTGCAACATGTTATTGTGGAACCATCTGTATATGCCTTCGGTTCTTTTTTCACCAGACCGGCAGCGGAGTGGTGCCTTTGTTCACTGGGATGGGGAGAGGATCATAGTTCTTCTCTCCTTGGAGTTTACTCTTCCCTGCTCTTGCTCTTTGATTAAACAAGGCCTTCCAAGCTATTCCAATTATGTCCCATTTCCCGAGTAAGATCTCTCCTTGTTGAATAGTTGTTTTTGCAGCCCATTTCTGTCAAAGCCAGGCTGTCAGCTTCCTTGACATGCTCTTTCCTCAAGCCCTATTAGATCATGGTAAGCATGCACTTGACTACTTTAAACTCCTCTGCTAGGGAGGACAAGGGGAGCTGTGACTAGCAGATGCAGGCCAACTGACTGAAATGAAATGAGGTGTTTCTCTCTTCTATCCACCAAGTGGCATGGGTGGTTCAAAGGGGATACTGCTATAGAATCACATGTTTAGTGCTACTATGCAGATGTTAAGGGAAATGTGAAGGATTGCAAGTATGCAGTGTGCAAGATAAAGCAGAGCATAAACAGAAGTCTCTTAGTCCACTGGGTTCAGAAACGTCTGTATAGCTACTAGTGAATGAGACTGCCAAGGAGTGACAAAACTTGCATTTGTGGATTTGAATACAGGGCACAACGTATTTGGTCCTATAGAAAAGCTGTTTAGAGTGAAATTCTTACAACATCTCAGCTCTACTAAACAGCTGATACTATTCAGTTCCTGCATAAAGAGTGGGCAGCACAATGAAAGCACAGAGGGAGACTAGGAATAGGAGAAGCGTAGGAGCTTCTCTCCTACGCTTCAATAACCACAACTCACATGTCACTGAAGTAAGAATCAGATTCGTGTTCTTTGACAAATGCTGTAAATGTGTAAAGATCTTTCATATAGACAGAGTAATAAGTTTAACATTTTGAGAGAAAATCTGAGATGAAAAAAAAGTGTATACTTAAAAACAAGGGGCGCCTGGCATAACAAACCCCGCCCCCAGCAGACGTTTTAACTGATGTTGTCCATCTCACCCTCCAAACAATGAATCACCAAGATAACACATGGGTCCTAGTGCCCATAATTTTCCAAGGTGTAAAAAGTTGAACTAAAAAAAGCTTTCACGTCATGATTATTTTTAATTTTTGTAAAATCTTTATCCCTTCTAATGATAAAATGCGATGTGTCAGGTGGGCAATAATATTGAAACTGAGTCATCGCGCTGAGAGTCAAAAGTTGTGTCACATATTCGAGTGTCTGGATCATATCCTGATCAAATGTTACATATCCATAGTGATTTGCTTCTTATGGCAACAAATGAAGAAGATGTGTCTTTTTTTCAGCTGAGAAATGGCCAGATATGTGTTAAAGGGAGTTTAACATATTGAATTCAATTAGCCTGTAAATCCAGAATCTGGATTGGATCCAGATGGCGTTTGATTTGGCACTAGTTCTTGGCCCTCCACAACTGTGTACTGAGCATCAGATGAATCAGATTTTTATTTTAATTTTGCTCTTGGAGTCTAGGGTATAATTGGCTGTTTTTGAGTACTTTACCTTTATAATTCACCTTAAATTAGAAAAACGTTTTATTTTTTTTATTTTTTTTACTGTGAAAATCAAAAACATGTTTAACAAACTATTTGTTATTACTTAAAATATAAATATAAGTAAATATAGATATGACTAATTTTCAAAAACTTGTGCACAAATTTAACGGACCACAAAGTTATATACAACTATTTATATTAAAATGCGGACAATACCTCAGGCTTTTTTGTACAACTATTTACTAAACAATCAGGTGTTTGTGCCTCTCTTTCAGCTGACATACCTGCCACCACCATGGGGTGACTGCAAATCCACACCGATGGACTCCGACTTTTTCAGCACTTACAGCATCACGGCCTGCAGGAT
>VUQK01016580.1:37662-51482 GCA_015106715.1 Bujurquina vittata
AGCCAGTGTGAAGGAGCTAAAACATAAGTTTTCACACAATTTTAAAATGTCCTCTGCATTTTGCATTTAGTCATTTAAAATGAGCCTTTGGCGTCACCAGAAGTGATCTCAGGACTGGTGGGTTTATCACTCGCCTTCACTATTATTGAGTCAGAAAACAAAGAATCATGTACCAAAAAAGGAAAACTACAAAGTCAAGCTGTGGTTTGATCTCAGCCCCAGTGGGTTGTGAATCAAACTTTGCCCAGACAGAGGATATTCAAGAATTACAATAATAGTATGTCTTGCCCTGAGCCTTTAAACTAATCCCCTTTCTTTTTCTTTATGCTGAACTCCTGCGTTTTAGACTTTAACACAGTATGAAATCAAACAGCTGTCATCATTTCCCTTGTATTCCTCAATGGCCAGACCCACCTAGGGGAAATTAGTAAGTGGTGGCAGGTTATTTGCTCAACTTGACGCATCTTCTCTGTTATCGGCAGGAAGTGGCAGACTCACCAATCACCTTCTCCGCCTGAGGACGCACTGATAGAAACGTGTTTAAAATGTAAACTGAGGGTTTTAAATATGTGACTTAAAAAGTGTCTGCTTGCCTTTCTGTTAACAGTGATAACATTCTGGTTTTGGACATCTACTTTGAAGCGCTGAACTACGAAACCATTGAACAAAAGAAAGCCTATGAATTGGCAGGCCTTCTGGGTAAGGAAATGCCTGTCAAGTGTTTTCTTAGGAAGAGATAATATGCAGTATGCAGCATGACAGATGCTTTGTATCTAAAGTGACAGTAGCGCAAGTGCTTGCATTTTTTAATAGGTGTTCAGGTCCCAGAGGAGACACAAAAGTGTCTCTTTAATCTATTGTCCCTTTTTAACTGCGTATTTTCAAACATCTAAATTTGCTGTTACATTTCTCACCTTTCGGATTTAAAGGAAGATACACATGTGCATGAAAGTGGACTTCTGTTTCACATCAATGCACAGAATGTATCATTTTTCTTTTCAGGTGATATCGGAGGTCAGATGGGTCTCTTCATTGGAGCCAGCATCCTCACCATTCTTGAACTCGTTGACTATCTGTATGAGGTAAAAACTGACATCCATTGTGTTTTCATCGCAATTTGTGCTACTCCAGTAAAACGGAATGACTTGCTGGCAGAATTTCATTTTTCACACAGTGTTACCATGCGCACAAGGACATGTTTTAGCGAGCATGACGAACGCTCTGTCCCTCACAATCCTGCAGCCTATTTCTGCACAGCACTCACATCTTAGCAGTAGCAGCGCTGAATACATTAACATTTTGGATGTATTATATTTTAGATTAGTCAGGATGTCTATGTCCACTCTCATTAGAGTAACTCTGTGCTCCACACTTCCTGTCTGCCTTCTCTTCCAACTGAAGTACTAAGTGTTTTTTATGAGTGTCTGTAAGTCCTTGATTAGAGATGTGTGTGAGAGAGAGAGATGGGCCGAGCAAAGCAGCAACTGCTCATGTGCAGGGTCAGTGTGGAAGCATAGATACATAAAATCAGTCACATTTATATTCCAGTCAAGTATGTGGGCTTGAACTATATGAACCAAAAAATAATATTTGGATGCTTTTCCAGAAACAAACAAAAAAAATGCCACGTTTTTTTTTTTTATTATTTCAAGAGGTCGGTGATGAGCGTCCTTTTCTGTTTTTAGGTGATCAAGTACAAGCTGTGTCGGTGCATGAAGAAGAAACACAAAGGCCGCAAAAACAATGACCGAGGCGCTGTGCTGAGCCTGGATGATGTGAAACACCATGTCAGTAGTGTGCTGCTAAGTACTTTCACTCTGTCAGACGACATTGCTTTGACAGGGGCGCACATGCTTTGTCTTCACTGGTCTCTGGGATAAAGGAAGTGGTGGGGTGGTGGTGGTGGTGGTAGGAAGAAGAGCAACCGAGAGATAGAAATAGAGGAAGCTGGGGAGACTTGAGAGACACGAAAGAGAGTGAAAAAGTGATTGGAATGAGAGGGAGAAAAATTGAGAGGGAGAAGTAGGTGAGCGGGAAGTGGCAAGAATTTAATCAAAGCTGGGGGGGGGACAGCACCAGCAGGGACAGGCCGGAATTAAAGCTTTGGAAGGTGTGACAGCTCACTTATTTCCAAGTGTAAATGAAGCCAGTTCACTTTAATTGTAAGTCAGACCTCAGACAGAGAAAAGGGGAAGAGAGATTCTCCGCAACTGATGTCGACTTTGTAGGCTTCTCATTTTCTCTCCTCCATTCTTTTCATCGTTTTTCAAAGTATTCCTTAAAAATCCATTTCCTCACCCATCTCGGTCCAACTTGTTGCTCATGTCATGTTTTCCTGTGGAAGTGTTTATGAGGTTTTTTTCAATTTTTCCTCCCCTTTTGCACATTTATGCTCCCTCGATCTCAGTGCTTCATCCTCTGCTTATCATTTCTCTTACCTGCCTTTTGACACTCTCTCTCTCTTCACATTTCTCTCTCAGGCTCCTTGTGAGAATCTGCGTACGCCATCAACATATCCTGGCAATATGCTACCTCATCATCCGGGCCAGGGTAACTTTGAAGACTTCACTTGCTGAGCAGGCCCCAGGTGAAGCATCAAAGTGCGCGTTATGCAACCAAAGCCACCATACAACAAGAACTATCGGACGCAGGGAGGGCGAGGAACTGATGCTAAATCTAACAGAGGCACTTTTTACATGAAAACTGAGGAAAACAGACAAATCAATCACGACGACGAATTTGTCAGAGGAAGTCCTAAATGTAAAAAAAAATTTTAAAAAAATTCTGTAATTCTCCGGAGGACATTTCATGCAGCACTCTTCTGTGTTTTTCCTCTGGATTACTGCCACAAAGGATGCTCATGCAGAAACCTTGCCAACATGGACCTCTCTTTCAAAAGACAAGAAAAAAATTAATAAATAAGGGAAATTGTACAGTTATCTCACCATAGACAGTAGATCAGAGAAAAGAGCCCCCATGCCTTTATATAGCACAGCAACACATGATGGTTTCACTTCGCCTGCTAGTGTGACTAATATTCATACAGCTTACTCCACTGTACGTGTAGCAACATCTAGAACTGTTGCAGTGCTTCATAAAACAACTGCTGGACTCTGTGTACTTTGTTTGAGAATGTATCTTTGTTCACAATGAGCGTAGCTGCGTGTGCAGGACAATTTTTCAGGGGGGGGGGTTGCAGTGGAGGTGGTGGTAGAGGTGCATCGTCTACCATTTAATGTACTGGTGAAGATTTCAGGTCTCATCATGTAAATGCATGCTTGTATTTGTCAGTGCATGGGTTTTTTTTTTATATCATTTCTAATTTTCATTAATTTTTTTTAATATATAGGCATATAAATTTAATCATATTATATTTACCAAGTTTGCCTCATTTACAGGAAAAATAACAATCCATGCCATATATTTCTATGTGAGTTTGCGTGTGTGTGGAGGGGAGAGTGTTGCAGCATTAGGTATGTTGAGCGTTTTGTTGATTGCACAAATGGATGACATGCACCTAATTTAATTTCTTACTCTTTGAGGTTTTTTTTTTTTTCATTCTTTGTTTCTTTTTCATTTTCACATTTGGCCGATGAGTCGAAGAATCTTCATTCAGCTTCATTTTCTCTTATCTCGGCCGCGTGTTGAGGTGAGAAGTTTGGGGGGATTTTTTTGTTGTTTTGTTTTGTAGGAGTTGATTACTGAAATCCTTCAAGTTATGTGGGGCTGTTACATTTTTTTTTTCTGTATCCGTGTTCTAGTTGAAAAAGTCTTATCAAAGCACAATACCGCCAGTATGTAGAGGTGATGTAAAAGAAAACGTATTATTCTTCTTGATATATCGTCATATTATTATCGTGTTGCTGCAGCTGTTTTTCGATTGGTTCTTTCTTTCATATGAAAACACTCAGCAGAGCCTGTTTATCCTGTCTCCATCTTCCAGGTAATAGGCTAGTCTATTTAGTTATCAAAGCATTAATAAAATGCAGATATCATTTTTGAAAAATTGTTTGTTTTCTTCACTGAATTTAGTTACTGAAGCCTTTTTCTTTTGCCCCTTGGCTGAACAAGCAAACGGAAACAAAGCTATGTGTTTTCCAGCTGTAGTTACTGTTTAAATGTTCATTTTTTAATCATGAGCTGCTCTCAGAAAATCTGATTAAGCATTCTGCACTCCCATCCGAGGCATTTTGCTATCTGTATTTCCCCAATCAACATGTTATCTTGTGTTTTGCTTCATACAACATTTTTCTTGGAATTAAATCAGCATTATGAAAGGGTTTGGGGGCAAGTCTGATATTCCTTATCTACGGCAGCCATTCATTTGTGCTGCATTTTAGCAGCTTCAAGCCACAACATTGGTATTTTGGAGCACCATACTCTTGAAATGTGATTACAGATTCAGCTGCTGTATGACAAAAGGATGGATGAGAAATATCCTGCACAGCCAGTACAAGTTTTATCAAGATTGTCAGTCAGCCAGCAGTACTCTACTGTACATCTGGTGCTGCCAACTGCCACAGTTATATTAGAAAAGCAGCTTGGTGATGCATGACTCTGTGAATATTAGAGCCCAGTACCACCTAAACCACGGTCTGCCTCAAAAATCATGTCCTGCGCTCATTTGGCTGCTCAGTCCACTACTACCAGACTTCAGGGGTTATTCGAGGACAAGAAGTTTACTTTTGCTTTATAATTTTTTCATGATTTCTTTTAGTGCAAAACCACATATCAACACTGTTCATCAAATGAGAGCGAGCGTTTTATTTTTTAATTATTCAGAATAGAAACCTCAGCTGGTAACCACACATTAATATACAAGTGTTAAAGCTCCTGAGAATCAGCTACAATATCTGATATTTTTTTTCTTGTTTTGAATGTCTGAAACATGATTTTGCCCCCCTGATGATTTTATTGTTTTCTGTTGTACCTGCCAACAAGACAAATTAATCAAAGAATAAAAAAAAAAATATGTTGTTCATTTTCTGCTGGCATTTGTGTCTTTGTGTGAGCGACAGGCCACGAATCAGAAGATTGCAGGGAGGGTCAGAATACAGGAGCGGTGCCTGCCAGTGACAGAAATCCTGCAGAAGATGCTTGCTGCATCCTGATAAGCCTCCAGGGCAAAGCAGGTGGGGGCTGTGTGGGAGGTGGTAATACCAGCGGGAGTTCAGACAAACTGAAAATCTTTCCAAAAATTCTGGATTAGCTAGAGTTTCCTGCAATCTGGTGGTTTTAATTGTTTAGTTTCCTGTGTTGTCAGAAATCTTGGCATCTTTCCTCCCTGAATGAGGTTAAATCATCAGGCGTTGTGCCCTCATTTACTTCCAAGTGAAAATATCTGAGATGATGGCTCCCTCCTTGCTTTCACCTTGTTGGCTGACATACAGCCAATCTGCGGACAGTATATTAGAGATGCTCCTGTAATGGAATCTACTCCAAACTGTCTGTCCTTCTTCAACAGCCTTTACTCCCTCATATAATCACCAGCTGGATGTGATTTACTGCACAGGAGGCTTTCATGTGGGGAACCTTTAATGTTTTTTTTTTCTTATATTTTAATGAGACTTGTTTGTGCTTGTGTTTTCACCCACAGCTGACAGTTTAATCTTGCCTTCTGCTATCAAAGAACATGTACTCGCGCACAAGATCTTTTAAAATCTGAGGTAATTTCCGCTTAATCCCGTTATCACATCTTATCATCTGCATTAGTGAGGAGATTGGACTCCTGTTTCACAATGTGGTGTTGTGTTTTGTCATTTACAATATGAATGCACACACTAAAAAAAATTACTGGGTCCTAAACTGATCCAGCTTTGTGTCCGTGTACACAATAATAAGCTGGCCGCCTGAGGAGATCGGTGCCACTAATGTCAAGACACAAAAATCTCCTCTGAATGCAGGGTTCCACCCAAGGCTGGCACCTCGAAGCTTTGAGCGATGAAGCAAGGCAGGGAGAGGATTAGTGAGCATCAGAGCCAAGACCCAGGATGAAACAAGGAGCATCCACAAATACAGCAGGAAGATGACCCCCGGGATGAACCATTAGATTGATGAAGACAGAAGGTGATGAGAAAGAGGAGAAGGAAATATATTGGAAAACCACCTGGCTGACATTAAGAAAAGAAAATCAGTGGGGCAGTACACAATCAGGCCCTAAGTAACAGATCCATGGATGTATAGGAGTCTGCCTCAGCTGGCAGAGCCCAAATTGTAGGCAGACAATCCAGCCCATAGTAGCACAATGTAAGATGCAAGCTGGACAGCATATACTGAGAAACATGGCCAAGCAGAGTGTACGTGAACAGCTGTGTCACATGGACTAGAAGTCCCCAATTCCTAGTCGGAAACGCCTCCAAAAGTGGTTGAGAACAACAGGGCTAAGGTCCTTTGGGACTTCAAGTTCCAGACAGCCCGGCAGCTGCTGGCCAACCAACCAGACATGGTTGTGGTTAACACGGAGCAGAAGACAGCAGTTGTGATACATGTGGCAATCCCAGCCAACATTTGACAGAAGGAACATGAAATGAGATGGGCTGAAGGAACAACTGGAATAGATGTGGAAGGTAAAGTCCAAAGTGGTCCCACTGGTGAAAGCAGCTACAGGAGCTGGCTCCAGCAGATTCCAGGCACAGTGTTACTGTTGTTACATAACTGTTCATTTAAGAGCTTTGTTACTCTGACATTGCATTAAACACTGTAAAACTGTCATGTTTATTGTTCCTATGAAAAAATATGCATATACCTGATAAAACCATGTGGTGGATAATGCACCATGAGTGACTGTAAGTCTACAGTACTTGCTAAAATGCTGTACTTAATGATAGTTTTGTCATGTTTGCTGTTAACTTCCACTGTGTACTGCTTTAGACTTCTGTTTTATTGCATTTGAGAAATTAATTATAATTTCAATTAACAAAAGCATGCCTCTGCCAAGGCTGTAAATTCACTCAACATCGTGCATGAATAGTATTTCTGCACTGTACTGTATTATTTTTGTTAGGACGATGTTCTGAATAGTTCTGCCCAATAGAAATATAAAGAATAGCAGCATTATGTGAAAAAAAAAAGTGACCCTGACTTGGGTATTTTTATTGTATCGTATTATATTTTATTTACAAAAAGCTGCTGGAAAAATTAATCATTCTTGGCCTAAAATCTAGCCAATTTGGAACCTGTGATTCATGTGCTATGGACCGCTTTATATTTCTGGATCTATACTGTACAGAAGTAAATGAATTTTTAAAGCAGAACTGGCACTCCCACTTGTCTCGTCCTCTCACTCCTGCCTGCGTGTCAGATGAGTCACGTTTCTGGTATAAATTTATCCTGTCAGATCTCTCAGTACAATTAGGATGCTCAGCCGTTTGTCATAGATAAGGCCGCGGCCGGCTCCTCTGGGCTTCACTTTACATTCAGCTCGTTAAGAAGATTAATAATTGCCATGCAGTCAGGTTTCTCGCCACTCAAAGATTCCAGACTTGGGTCCGTCTGATTCCCCTGTTTGTCTGTTAAAGGTTTAACCCCCTATTTTGTTGTTCAGTATCAAAGTTGCTCTCTCCTCTGAAGGATAAACCTAATCAGCTGCTATCTTTCCAACACAGAAGGTAACACACACACACACACACACACAAACCTTGGATATTTGAAGCACAATGTGGTGCATCAGATACTTTTGAATTACATAAATGGGGATTTTTGCTTCACCTTGTTCCAAAAAAATCATAATGTATCCCCCCCTCCTTCCTGGTATGCACTCACGCAACTCCTCTCCAGTCAAACACAAACAGGCTATGCAAACAGATGGGCTGCCATGTTTTGTACCGTTGTAGCTCCATACTAATTGGGGCAGAAGTGCAGTAACATCAAAGTTTGGAAACAAGGACGTGTTTGATTCTACATCTGACACCCAGTGCGTTAAAGGTTCTGACTGGCTGTTTACTTGTCAAAACAGAAACCACTTCAGAGGTTCAGCACCCTCTCACTGCCCCTGTCGTTTGATGAAACATGCTTAAAAAAATGCATCCAAAGAATGTCATGATTCAGTTCAAAAACCCTCCAGTGTGAGGGCTCTGCAGCTGTGATTTAGATAACCTAATAAACAAGGAAAATATTGATTTACTAATTTATAAATCCCCTCTATGATGAAAGAAAATGTGATGTCTGATTTTTATGAGAACTCCATGCAAGCGTGAAAATTCAAAAGAACACATGACCAGGTGAAGAAACTGAAACAGAATAAAAGCTGCAAATACTGAAGTGTTTTCATTCATGTTTATTTATCATTTTAGAGACCTTTGAGGCTTACTAATTACTGCCATGTGCATTACCGTCCACCATACTATGACCCCCCCCCCTTTTTTTATTCATGTCATTTCTACCCTGATAATTAAGAATATAGGTCAAGTGTGAGGCCCCCTCCAGACTAATTTAAGACATATTCCACTCATACTGTCTGTGATTACACTTGTAATTATAAGAATATGGATATCTGTTTTTATCGTTGCATCTCTATACCCTAAACAGGGCACAAGCTGATACACACTGGTGTATTTTTAATATCTTTAGCCCTTTAAAATAAATGCATTTTATTACTTTTTCAAACCTACCTCAAGTTCTTGGTCTTGAATGCTTTACGCCCTTTTTTGTCATAATTTTTTTTATGCAGATATATTTATTGATCCTCATATTAGGAGCAGAGCCCTGCGACAGGCTGGCAACCTGACTAGGGGGTACCCTGCCTCTCACCCCATGACAGCTGGGAAAGACTCCAGCTTCCCAGCGACCCTGAAAACTGGAAGAAAGTGGATGGATGGATATTTAGAGCAGTGTAAGCCACTGTGGGCCAACTCCAGATGTAAGCCGGTGCCTTGTTAAAGGGCACAATTGCAGGGGAATTAATGTATTTTTTTGGTGGAAGGAGAAATCTGAGCTTAGAACATACAAACTGCAAAGCAGACGTTTTTTAAGAAATATCTTAAAAATGATATCCCCTTTCCTTTCACATTAAAGCGATGTGCAATATTTTTCTAACCCAAGATTTTTCCTGCTTCACCCAGTAGCCCATTCTCGGCACAATGCTTCAGAGCCAATGACACAAGTGTCATTGGCTCTGAAGATGGACTCATGAGACCCGGTGGTGAAGGGCATCGTGTCGATCTGGTCCTTGAATATTTCAAGCTTAATAATAAAAAAACACTGAGTTGCTTCCAGGCTGGTTATGATGCCAAAGAAATCATGTGTGTTGGTGCCAAAACAGTTTTAGGTTTTTTATTAATTATTCTGCACAATGAAAAGTAAAGAATTAGAAGGTGAGGTAGGTCAGATGTTTAGTTTCTTGCATCAGTCATTTAATGACTTGCCAATGACAATGGACCAAAACTTAAAGAACCATCTTCCACCACATGAAGAACCACGAGTCCTGCAGGAGGTGTATGCTCCTTACAGAACGCTGATCACAGCAGTATGATATGGCTCTAAACCAACAAAGACCTGCAGCAAATTCTCCAAGATCACAGAGACAATTTGCCTGCAAAGTATTGTGAAACTCCTGCTGATGCCTTTTTAAAAGGGGAAGAATGGCCACACTAAAATATGTTTCTTTTTAGTCTACTACACTTTGCATGATGATTGATGATGTTAACTGATAAATAAAAACTACTTACTGCATTATTTTGAAAGCATCTCCCATTTCCTTTTATGGCTACAACTCAGTCATAGCACTGCATTCCTTCCAAATGTCTCTCTGTGAGGGCTTCAGATGCTGTTTTGTTTGATTTTAATCCATTTTGCAGTCCCTGGCAGACAGATGGACTGGATGGCATACCAAATAAGACAGAGTTAACCTTTGTTTAACTTTTACAAATTCAGACAGAGTTGTTTGTTTTGGTTTGCTGCCCATTGCATCCATAGATCAGGTTTTTAGTCACCAGTGAGGCTGGAAAGATATCAGACAATTCGGTTTATTCATTTGGTTAAGAGGGACAATGCATTTTAATTACAGTTCTGAAAACAGAGATAAGCAAAAGACTAATTTTCATAGTCACTGAGCTCATATTGACAATAATTAATCAAAGACCGAAAGAAGAAATCAGAATAGATTACGATAAAAGGTGCCAGTACATCCACTGTTCATTTAGTTAATTTATAGTTTCATTATCTTCATTTCATTTTCATTTCGAGATTACGTGTCAGATATTGAGTGATGCTATTTTGTCTTCTGTTACATATTTTACTTTATTACATGTTTAATTGAAGAATAAAGTGAGTCAGAATCATGTAAGCCCAATAACGTGTCTATATTTTGTATTGTTTAATTTATAACCTTCCTTAAGATTTGACTTCATGTTCAGTGAAATTAAATTAAAGTAACTACTTTTGATCAAGTGCTAAAGTACAAATTTGAGGTTCATAAGGGTTATCCTTCCATGAAACTTCTTTATTTGGTTTTCTTTTGTCCGCTATATTTATCTGTCAGATTTTGATACTTTATAATTAGACAGTTTGATATGCACTTTAATTCAGAGGCTTGTAAGGTTGGCTGGAGGATGATTCTAGATAATTATGATGAGGCTGTCCAGGCCAAGAAAAATGGACCAAAATACACAGCCAGAGGCAGTCAGGTACAGTCATGTGAAAAAGAATATTTTCATGGGACTTTAATGCAGTCCTCTGAAAATGAATTACACCTTTAAAGCTTACACTGGAATTAAAGGGGTAAGTAGCACCTTGGTGCTGATAATAAATCTAATTCAGGTTTGTATTAACAAAATGCCACAGCATGCTGGTCTGGAGTGGACATTCCAGCAAATTCACCCAAAGATCAGACTGTGCAATGCCCAGAGAAATAAAAAACAAGAGCTACATCTCAGACTCTACAGACCTCAGTGCAGTTAGAAAAACACTGAATAAGGTTTATTTGGAAAGGTTGCCAGAAAAAAGCCTCTTCTCTCTAAAAAACAAGTTGCACCTGAACATACCTCAAGACTTCTGGAACTATGTCCTTTGGACAGACAAAACCAAAGTGGAGATGTCTGGCCATAATACACAGTGCCATGTTTGGCGAAAACAGCACATCAGCAAACACCTCGTGCAAACTGTCAGGCACAAACCTGGGTACCTTGCAGTCACTGAGTTGACGATGAACCAAAAGATTTTCGAGTCAGATGTGAGGTCATCTGTCCTACAGCTAAAGCTTGGCCTAAACCGGGTCATGCAAAAGGACAATGATACCAAGCACATCAGCAAATCTACAGAAAATGCAAAGAATCAAAGTGTTACAAGTTCAGACCTGAACCCAACTGAAATGCTGTATTAGGACCTTAAGAATGCCTGCAAACCTCAGTGAACTGAAGCAACATTGTAAAGAAGAGTGGGCCAAATTTCCTCCCCAGAAAACAATTATTTGCAGGGAAAGATGGTTCAACAGCCTAAGTTTTGTTTTCAAATGACTGTAAAACTAACCTGCAGCTTAGTAAGGTCAGTCCCAAATCAAAACACTGGGAAGGCTGACAAGATAAAAGCAAAGAGGTCAGTCAAAAATCTAGGTTAACAGGCTGAGGTTAAAAAAAATAAATAAACAGAGTCTGAGGCAGGGATAAACTTTGAACCTGTCATATGAACAGAGGACACTAATGTGAGAAGTGGAATCAGATAAGTAGCGAGTTGGGGAAGATTACCTTCTTGTTCTTCTTCTTTTGGCTGTTTCCTTTAGGGGTGGCCACAGAGGATCCTCTTCCCCAATCTCACCTTATCCCTATCATCCTCCTCTGTCACACCAACCCACTCCATGTCTTCCTTCACTACACCCATAAACCTTCTCTGTGGTCTTCTTTTTCTCCATCTTTAAAATCCTTTGTCTAATATATCCACTATCCCTCCTCTGCACATGGCCAAACCTTCTCAACCTTGCCTCCAAACTGCTCATCTTGAGCGGCCCCTCTGATATATTAACTTCTAATCCTGGTCACTCCCAGTGAAAATCTTAACATCTTCAACTTTGCCACCTCCATCTAAATAATAATCTAAATCTAAATAATCTAAATAATAAGCAATCATGAGTTGTAGTCCAGTAGCAAAATTAAAAATACCTAACCTATCTACATCCTGGTCAACCATACTATTATATTCTAATAGACCTAATATGATCTAATATAATAAAATACTGAATTTTATGTAACAGTGGAACATTTTTCTGAAGTGAGCATTTAAGTACATTTTATAATTATATTTACACACTTTTACTTAAGTAGTATTTTCCCTGTAATTGAGTATACTGTATTCACAGTGAGTACTCCTCGTTCAACACTGGCCAAGGTTTTGCCGCAGTACCACAAACCAACAGCGGAGGGCGGCTTGAACCCGTGACGCCCCTCCAACACTCGTTCTCGTTCTCGCGGTAGCTCCGCGCCTCCACCGGCGGCGACATTCTGAGAGGAGATGGCGGCCAGAGGGGGGTTTCAGTCGGCACCGACGGGTGGTGGTGGAGCAATGGGACCTGGACCGCCGGTACCGGGCGCAGGACCGGGAATGGGGCCCGGAACACCTTCTGGAAGAATGGGACCGTCGGCTGCGGCGCAGAACCATATGTACCGCTCACCGATGCCTGGGCCTGGGTACCCGGTAAGATATCGCTCTGTCTTTGCTGCGGACGCGTTAGCGAGTCCGCTAGAACAAAGCCTCGCTCCGCAGCTTTGTGCCTAGTGGCTAACATTAACCTCCTTCACTAGTGCAGGCCGCAGCTTATACTAACTAGAACCCCGGTGGAAAATTGGGGATCTATTTAGATCATTTCACCGGTCGCTTTGGATGACCATCAGAGTTTGTTTGTTGTTTGAAATTGCTAACCCTCCCGCCAGCTAACATTAAGGTTAGCTAGCTAATCACAGCATCCATTTAGCTTAGCTTGCTAACGCCGCTAAGTGTTAAACGTTCCAATCAGTTTTGTTATCGAAAGGACCTCAAGGAGCGCCGGGTAGTTTGTAAACAGAGCAGTATAGCAGTATTAAAGTTTCAGAAGTTGTGGTTTGTCGAGTTCAAGCTTGTGTCGAACTCAATCGTTGTTTTAAGTAAAGTGTACTTTTGAATGAATAGGCTGCACCAACATGAGTTTGTATCAGTGCAAATTTCCACTAGACAGAAGTGATGATTGAGGAGAGGTTCCATATAGGAGCAGACTTCACTCTGTGTTTAGCTGGTCCAGTTTCTCATCGAAGTTGGTGTTTTAGTAAGTCAGTACCAGTGAACCCACTGTGACCTCGCTGCTCTACAGCCAAGTAGACCGAGTTGGTTACTTTGAGTAATACTGAGATCTGAGTGAACTCTTTAACCGTGCAACGCAAGCTTAGTAAGTGCACATCTAAACAGCTAGGATATTTCTGCTTGTTAATCTTTATTTGCTGAAAATGTTTGGTCTTAATTGCCTATTATAGGGGTGACAGTCGATTAGTCCACAGTCATGTGGTTCATCTGCAACTGTTTTGCAGCTGTGTAAAATAAATTTTCGTTTTTTCTACGCATGCCTGTCCAACATTTTCTTTGTCATCTGGCATTAATTAGGATATCGGTTATTCTGACAAAACAGATATTAAATTTGGTTTTACTGTTTATTTTGGGTTGGGGTTTTTTTTTACTTTTTCCTGCAGAAGCAAAGACTAGGAAATAATTGTTTAAAAAAAATAAATACACTACCTGTTAACATTTAGCCAGTGTAAAATTAATGTGACAGCACATTAACATTGCCCACCAACATCAGTATACACAACTAAGTCAACAAGGTGGATTTGGGGGGGGGGGGGGGGCCTGGGCGAAAGGAAATAGGG
>VUQK01016582.1:1763-16355 GCA_015106715.1 Bujurquina vittata
TTTTTGCACAGCTCTGTATGTAAGTTGGGCACAATACAAGTCGTGAACTGCTTTTAATCCATTTCTTTTAGGTGTGGTGGTGTGGATTGCTGCTGAAGCAGAGGTGGGCAATAGAAAGGCTAAGGCTTCAACAGAGAACACAGGGTTTTTCCTGTTCTTCTTCTACCAGCATTAATGGCTAGAGCATTCCTATTACCTGCTCTGAGCCCTGAAGATGGGATTCCTGTGGTGCAGGCCGGGAGCTGCTCTGCTGCACTGCATTGTGATGAGTTCTCCACTGATGTTTTCCTGCTTTTGCTCCTCTCAACTCTGCCAGTTCTACTTTTCTTTCCTGCCTGTCTTCAGGCATGGTGTAGTTTCTCAATATGTCTAGCACTTTGTGCGCCTTATATTGCTGAATTTATGTGTATTTTATTTGCACTTATTTCATTACTATTTTGGCTGTAAATAAATGCATCAAGTTTTAATGATGTCACAGACTAATCTAGTGAAGTCAAAATACAATGACGCACTACAAGTTTCCATACCTTTTGTAACTTTTTTTTGTGTGCTGAGACTAACATCTAATTTCAAATAGGGTATGTATCAGTTTTTTTTGTTTTGTTTTTTAATGAAAAATACTGGTCTAAATTTTTTTTTAAAAATTCTATTCCCTCTTAACCATTAGTCACCCCTTTTTTTACTCTACTGTATTTATCTATACAACAATTTTTGTTTCGCAGTTTAAACAAGTTTTTAACAAATGAATCATTTGAAAGTATATTCAGTTTGTAATGTGTGATATAAGCCATTTACGTTGGTTTTAGCTCTTATTAACTTCCTCAAACTGTGATCCACAGATCCATTAAAAATAAAAAGATTCTGAATATTTCATTTATTACTGCGCATATGTGTATATACTCCAAAAGCTGATGTGAAACATTCTCAATTAAAGATGCATCACAGCTTTCATGGTCCTGCATTAAATCCAGTTTGTTAACAATCTCAACTGCTGCATCAATGTTCATCACAGCTAATGAAGTAAGACTTTGCAGCAAAGTCTGTTCTGGTATTGTTTTGGTTTTCAGGTTTCATAATTGAATTGTAAACTCATCTTTCCAGAAATCTTATAACCCATCTCAAACTTTTTCAAGATTCAAATGCATAAACTCTATCCTCAATGACAAAAAAAGATAAAATAGGATTGTTTCTTCAATGAAAGGAGGTATTTTATAATGATTGATTATGCCTTAAATCAGGAGAATATTTGAAACAGTCATTATGAAGCTAAAAGGAAAAATAAAGTATTAGTCACAAATGCTCTGAATTATATCTTTTTAATCCTCTCTGCCCATTACTGTCAGTTTCTTTTCTTATTTCCAAGTTCTGTGCTCTTTCCCATTTCTCTCTTCCTACTAATTCTTCTCTGTGTTGTCACTCCACGTCCTGCTCTCACACACCATCATTCTCTCATCTGTTCATATTCTCTTGGGATCCCTGTTTGTCTCCTTATTCCCTCTACATACTCCTCTCCAATTCTCCCCTCCTACTTTCTCTTTCTTCCCCAGGAGTCTCTTGTCACTTCCTGAGATCCCAGTGGTACATCTTGGAACAAACATTCTAGAGATGGAAATGTAATGTGGACAGAGTTAAAAAGAATATAGACACTAGAAGATCAAGAATATTGCATTTGGAATGAAATGCTTCAGTAGCATGTGTACTGGCATGTAACTCCTTGTAATTAAAGGCAGCGATGTACCCAATGAGCAATGTGCGTGTATATATGCTCACGTGTCTTTAGATACATAGAGATACATCCAAAGTATGTGTTTCACAGATGGACTTAAAAAAGCAATGAAATCCATATCCATACTCCCCAGACGACCCCTCAGCATTTCTCCAGGCTCCTACCCCTCATAGTTTCACACTCGTTTTTTCATGGTAGTTCAAACATGGGATCCTCTTTGGGGTTTGACAGAAACCAGTATCTTCCCCATCTGAGCCTGCATGAAGTCTGGGTCTCTCATCACAGAGCTGGTTTCCTGACAGCTCATCCATTCAGCTCAGCCCCACAAGGCTTTGCCCCAGTGCTCACTGCTTTAACTGGGTCTCCATAACAAACCTCTTTGCCATGTTGACTGTCGAAAGTGAGAGGGCCGCTGAAGCTGGCCAACCTGCATGGTGCTTAGCTCTTAGGGTTTGTGAGGTGGTTTAAATAGAAGGGGTGGACAAGGAAGGACTCAGGGATTAAGACATGGAAAATGAAGTAAGGTAGAATGAAGAGCGATGCTAAAGTCAATAAGTAACCTAATACAGCAGGGGTGGGAATACAAGACATTTCTCTTTCCAGTCCCTTGTGGGTTGCGCAGTGAGCAATTTTTCAAGTTAAAAGAAGGATTTGGGTTAGATGTGAGGCCCATGAGAGTCAATGTGGCATTTGCACCATGCATTGGGTACCTGCTGAAAAAAGCCAAGAAATACTGTGGAGCAAATAATAATTTGTCAGTGTTACAGACAGAACAAGGGGGAAACAGCAAATGAACAAAAAAGAAAACATCCGTGATGAATGAAAATAGTTTTCAAAGTTTTGTAGGAGACTTTGAGAGAATGTCAAGTGACATTTTAAAAACACCTTCATTGAGAAGAATATTGGTGGAAGCCTCTGTTTTAATCACTCAGACCTAGATACTGAGGAGCTCAACTAAAATAGCTCTGTGTTCCGCCCCGCTTATTCCCTCACGTCTGAGTGGGTGCACGATTGCTGAATAACCTCCTCCACACTCCGATGGTGGCCAGCTTCTACTACAGATGGAGGGAAATTGGATGGATAGAAAAAGAAATAGAAATAGGACAACCTTGGCCTGAAGCAAATAAAACAGAAGTGAGAATCAATTTTATCATCCAATTATCATTTTGGCCTGACCCCTGTGCACTCAATATTACTAGTTTTAGTAATAGATTTAAAAGTGCTGTCTCTAAATCCCAATTAAAGTTAGTACACATACATACAGTAGACATGGGCATCTTATTAAATATCTAAGTACTGTTTATATAGGGTTTATCTTTAAACACTTTATTATATATAGACTTTTGTACAGTAAAAAATGGACAGTCACATATCCATATATTCATGTTAATATTAAATTAATTATTAAATTAATTAAATTAACCTCATTTTAAACTGAATACAAGGAACATATTTTATTTCCTCAAAATAAAGCCCACCATGGAATCAGCACGATTAATCATGCTGGGAAATTGCTTCTTGGCTGCTGTCTCGACATGCAGATCTTCACACAGCTATCTGTATAATCTGCTAGTTTAACATCACTGAGCATCATCATCTGAATGTCCCTGTTTTATTCATTTTGAATAAAACATTCAGGAGAACTGACGAGTGAGACATGTAGACAGTTATCAAACTATCCAAAAATGACAAAAACAACAAAAAAAAACTCCTGTAGGGATTATTTATGTGAATATAACACTAATGCAAGTTATTTGAAATGATATAAAATGTTCTGGTTTACATGGAATCAGTGACATGCACAGCTCTCACTGTTATTGTGTATGCATGAAAAAAAATTGTGGGGTTCAAATTCCAAAACTACAATGGATCTAATGGCAATGTATCCTCTGAGCTGCTCACGGTGCTACTGTAAAGCATCACAACATCTTATTTTTTAGTTAAAGCTCAGGTAGCTGAGCTTTGAATGAAGGAATGAAGGATTAAGCACCAGAAGAGAAATATATTCCCGTTGCAGTAAATTAGACTTGGACAGTGGGTTATCTGTCAATTCATGTCTAAAACATGAAGTTTCAGTTGTTTTGATTAATGGGATTGTGAGAGAAAAAAGTGCATATTAGGTGCTTATTCTCTCAATATCCGCAGGATTTTGAGAGGTTTTCTCTGTTTTCTGAAACTTGCACACTTAAAAGGCTTTACTTTTCACTTCTGTACTGAAGAGTTTCAGCAAACCCATAGTCAAAGATCGAAGCACCAAAGTTCTGCAAGAATTTTAAGGCTGTAGCTGCATATATGTCAAAGCAGTAAGCTTTAAAAGTTGACTAGGTATGAAAAAATCTGACTGTACTCCCACAGGATCCACTTCATTTTTATAATTATAAAAATCAACCCCTATGAATTTCAGCATTAAAATTCATATCACATATCTTCTATATCTCCTGAGCTTAACCATTTTAGAAATTGTTTCTAACTGCAAGCTAAAAATGGGTGATAGTGTGGCATGTGTGACTTTTTTTTAAAAAGAATAATTAAACATGAATGACACTGATAATTTTTGTCAAAATTCTTAAAGAAGTGTTTTTTGTGAGTATATATTCAGACACTGCAAGTCCAAAAAACATGTACAACATGTAATGGCATTTCTGATCCCATGTAACACAATGTTCAGCCACCAGGCGTGTTTGTTCAGTAGCAGGGGTCACTGACCCTTAGTCCACATTAACAGTTTGTGCACCTTATAGGCCTGTTTATGTGCCCTGTATTTGCTCCTGTCACTCCTGGACTCTGCAGCTGCTGCCAACAATAACCTCTGCCAGCATGTCACAGACCTGAGCTGTTCTTGGAATAATAGAAAATTAATGCAGAGAGCTGAACAAATAGAATGAACACAAAGCTCCTACTTAGCACACACTTTCTGCCCTTCATTTGTGATGTAGGCATGATTCCAATTTCAAACAGAGACAGATTGATTTTGCATGCTGAATCTATAAGTTTCATACACTATCTGAATTGGAATATTTAACCTTGATTCATTAAATACTGATACCTTTTGTGCATTAAAGGATGAACTCAATCTTGCTAAAATGTAATCCCTCTAACATTAGACTTTGGGGACGCGCAAGCAAAGCATGCTCACAGTGCAATTGCAACAACAATTATATCCACAACTGTACTAATAAACTGTACTAATAAAGAAAAGGGCAGAAAAAAGAAAACATCAGAACACATATTCTCATTTGGGGCCCTGGAAACTGGGACAGAATAATAATGCAGTAGTAGTAGTAGTAATGTTGTAGTTAAATGTTTCCTGGTTCCAACCTACTGGTCAGCTTGGTCTTTTCTGTGCATGTTCTCTCTGCACGGGTTTCCTCCAGGTTCTCTGGTTTAATCCCACAGTCCAAAGACATGTTTGTTAAGATAAAGCCTTTCAAGCAAATCATGCAGAAGCATTTGAGAACACTTAAGTTACACTATATTGCAGTAGTATTCATTCACCTATCCAAATCATTCAATTCAGGTGTTCCCATAACTTCTATGGCAACAGGTCTATAAAACCAAGCACCTACAGTAGTCATGCAGACTGTTTCTACAAACATTTGTGAAAGAATAGGTCAGAAGCTCGGGGAATTCCAGCATGGTACTGTGATAGGATGCCACCTGTGCAACAAGTCCAGTTGTTAAAATTCTTCACTACTAAATATTCCACAGTCAACTGTTAGTGGTATTATAACAATGTAGAAGCAATTGGGAATAACTGAAGGGGTAAACTACATAAAAGTGGGATCAGTGGATGTTGAGGCACATAGTGTGCAGAGGTTGTCAACTGTCTCCAGAGTCAATTGCTACAGACCTTCAAACTTCATGTTGCCTTTAGATTAGTTCAAGAACAGTGCGTAGAGATCTTCGTGGAATGGGTTTCCATGGCTTACACCACCAAATGAAATGAAACATGACTGTGAACCACTGAACAAAGCAAGGTCCAAAAAAGACATGGATGACTGGCCTGCACAGAGTCCTGACCTAAACCTAACAGAACACATTTGGGATGAATTAGAGTGGAGACTATGAGCCAGGCCTTCTCATCCAGCCTTCTGGTAGAATCGTCAAAAATTCCTATAATTACACTCCTAAACATTGTGAAAAGCCTTCCCAGCTGCAAAAGGTGGGCCAACACCCTATGGCTTAAGAATGGGACGTCATTCAAGATTAAATGTGTGTGAAAGCAGACAGGTGAATACTTTTCCCAATAAAGTGTATATCCAAATGCACGTGATATTTTCAGCCATACGAGCTGCAAGGCTTCAGTCATTCAGTCTTCACCTGGTAAGAGTCGACAACTATGATAATGTGCCTGTTTATTCACTGCAGTGCTTTGTGCCAAATGCAGTCATCACCATGGCATACTCATAGTGAGAACATTAAAATTAAAATCTTTAGCATGTTACACTGACATTGTCATTATCTCAGTTTAGTGTGTAGGCTTGTTGGCATTTCAAAGCTGCAGGTCTTTGGTTATAAAATACAACCCCCCCACCCCCACCCCCCTCCAAAAAAAACCCTAAACACTTTTTACTTGATGATCTGTGTATGTGAAAAGGCAGGGCACAAAAACCCTTTGCATGAGTTTCATGTGAATGCATTCAGCATTTAAATTATTTGAACTAATTTGCATTAGTCGAGCCACTCACATGCCAAAAAATAAATAAATAAAATAAAATACTACAGACTATGTACAAACATTAAAAGAAAAAAGAAAATATGCCTTAATGGCATGGGATGTGTTATATCTGCTGGGTAGGTTGGATATATTTCCACCCCTGAAAGTGATGTAATTGCTGTAAGTGTGCCAGGGGGACAATGTGCAAAGATGCAGTCCAATATAAGGTGGCTAAGGTTAGTAATAAAACTTAAAGTTATTGTAACAGTTTCCGTGGAGACTGATAGTAATCCATATGGGAACCTTGCAGAGACTGAAGCTTTTAACCTGAAGGCCAGAAAAGTTTAATTTCACTGGGTAAATGACAAGAAAGCAAGCTAAAAGTGATGACTGAACTCTTCCACTTCTCTTTGAATTTTAACAGCTTTGCATAGCACATATAATTTTGTCTTTTTCTACAATGAATGCTTTTGTTATAAAGACAGGGTTTCATAAAATTCTTAAAATCTTACATTTGTTTTTTTTTAAAAAAAGGAAATATATAGAACTTTTTCTTTCCTCCTGGAATCAAACAGTTCAAAATAGCAACATTATGACTGTGCTCAGTAAGTCCCCCCCCCCCAGTCGTCTGATAGCACCTCGTATTACCAGTTTTAATTCACTTTTTAAAGAAATACATTTATATAAATATGTAACTATGCATACTGTACTTGTGTGTACTGCGGCTCACACTTTGGGAACCACTGCTCTAGCGCTATCACTGATTATGTGGGCATTCGGCGTGATTGAGATTTTAACAATGAAAGTGATAGTATTTATTCATTTTAATTAACTCAATTAATGAATGAGTACTGATTTGTATTTTTATTATCCAAGATGTTTCTTATTCACAGAAAAGTCACTATGTGTAACATAAGTCAAAGAATTAAGTTAAATGTATTGCTGTCCCTTGCCGTAACCCTCCCTCAATTTTTTCACTTCTGCAGGTTTCATACATAGGGGGTGATTAAAGATACAGATCCCAAAAGAATGTTGTGATGATAAATATGCATTGATTATTGTGTAATTACAACTTCTAACAAATTGATACGTTCTCATAAATTTAGAATTAATTCATTAAAAATACGTACAGTGCAGGAGCAGGGACCAGTTTATGGAAGCCATAATGTTGCTCGACCACCTTAAAAGCGGAGAAGATATTCGTGTGACGTAGGGGGACATTTAAATTAATGTCTGCACCTTCAGACTCAAGATCTGAAGAATCATACCAATGTTTTATGCCCTGAAATAGGGTCCCCTTCACCAAAGAAGTGAAAACACAAAGAGACAACATGAGCTGCATCCGGATAAAATGTCACCTTCTCCCTCCTCACCTCAAGCCTCATCTGCTGAAGTGAAGTTGGGCCTCTAACACACAAAAACATGCATAAACATGTTTTACTTATTGTCCAGAGATTAGACATGCGACCTTCTCATCGCTGCGAACAAGCTGGCCAAACAGCAATAACCTCATGGTTATTAGCTAACATTATAGCAGCTAATACTAGGCTCACGTGTCCTAAAAAAAAAAAACTTTCATTCTGGTAAACAGTTTGATTACATTTTCATGTCGTATTAGAATTTATCCTCTGTCCCTCCAACAATATTAGATCTGCTTTAAAGAAAGTTTAACTAACGCTGGCTAACAGCAGCTAAAAGAGGCTAACAGCTTTGCAACAACTCACACTGGCAAAAAGCAAAGCACTTACTGAGAGAAAAGTTCAGGATATGCTCAACAACTCGCCTCAGTAGGTTTGTCGTTGGACAAACGTGAGCTTCTCTGACTCATTGACTGCATTCAGACTTCTAGGTTATTTATTCTGATAAACAACCTATTCATAGGATACACCCAGATTTCCGTGCTCTTTACTTACAGTAGTCATTAGTACCAATGATTGGAAGACTGACAAGGTGACGTTTGTTTTTGAGAATTTCTACATACATTTCCTTTAAAGTTACAGTCTGAGTCCTCTGACAAGCAAAGACCTACAGCAACTTAGATGTCTTTTTTAGTAGAGTGAAGCAGGAAAGAAGTGTTACAGCTCTGCTTTAGTGACTTGGATTTTACCTTCTGCTTCACACGCTGAATTAGAGGTGGTTAGTTCCCCCATAAAAATCCGAATGTTATCCACTTGTTAGGTGATGACATAAAATCCCTCTTTCGGGGTACAAGCACCGAGTGCGCTCATTGAAGCTGTCGCCTTTATAACATGTTGAATGTCTCATTTAATAGAAACAAGCCATTCAAAAAATTTAAATAAAATACAAATGAAAAAATCTGTAGTCATTCTTGGCCTCTCCAGCACTGTTCACATGCACTCTAAGCTACATTTTTAGTAACTTACAGTGGTCCGTGCTTCAGAAAAGAATTACTGTACTCTCAGAAAAGCTCAGGATCAAGACTTTTTCATAGTGAGTAATCCAAGCCATGTGCCAATACTTGACTAACCTCTCAGACAATCTATGGGGCGTGCAAACTTTCCAAGCTGACATTTTCAATGCCTTCTTTCTGCTATATGATGGCATTAATCTCTACCCATTGCAGACCCTCAACATGAACTTTTATTGAGAACCATTTAACGCTCATGCTACACCTTCCCCAGACTAATGTGTTTATATTATCCCAGCCAAAGCTCTGTAGCTATCCACCAGCTAGGACATCTTTATATGTCAAGGAGTCCGACTTCACTTCCAGACATTTCTGCTGTTTAGTCCTCCATTTTCATTTCCATTCAAAGTTACAGTAGTGCTATATGTTTTTGTTTTTTAGAAAAGCGTCAGTCAGTCAATGATAAAAGAAAGATAAAGGTTTGAATCTGAGGTTACAAGTTAATAAAATAAAGAACTGTTAAAGTTAATAACATATCTGTAGAAATTTAATAATTAATTCAGGCTAACTTAAAGTAATTCAAATGATTTCTGAATTTATACAGATTAGTATTTTCTATATATCAGCTTTGATGAGACAGATGAAGTAAAATTGGTTTGAAGTCACAAGCTTTGGAGGTAAACACTTCTTTGTGGACTGAAGATGAGCAGCAATGACAGACATTCTCCTCGTAATTCATTCATTCTATAGTCTTTCAGACAGTCTGGCTAGAGTAGGTGGAGCAGGTCCGGCCAGGGCACAGCCACTTGATGTTGGCTTTTCAGGCAAATGGTGTGTTGTTTCCTTCATTGCCTACACTGGGCTTCAGAATCTGTGGCATGGCTATTTGGCTATTTAATTTATTCAAAAATAAAGACAAAAGTGAACAAGCTAAGAACTAAGATGATAGAGTCTAAGAGGGCTGAGGAAGTCATGAAGATTCACTACAAAATGAGATTAATGGGTAAGCGAGCTGTGTTGAGCTTAAAGCCAGAGTTTCAGTGTCCTGAAAGAGGCTCTTTTTTTACCTGGCTAAATCACCATGGTAACTGAACACATAACCTGGTGGGGACTAAGATATTTTCAGAGGTATTGGCACTTCTCTGCTGGGTGTATGTGCAACTTGTTAAGCTGTACCTCACTACAGACACCAAATGAAGCGGAGCTGTAAAGTTACAGCAGCGCAAACTGTGCATTGCATCATCACTGGCATTTGCATGGATTCAGTTGGTGATGCAGAAAAAGTATTTTTTTATACTTTGCTTTAATCTTCTGTTAAATCTGCTTTACATTGCTGGGATGGCAGCTTCACATGAGACCATTTATCACCAAAAATACTTGTTATGATTTTGAGTTTTGTCTTTTTTTTTCTGCATTTCCTTGTTATTATCTTCTTTATATTCATATTTTCAGGTTTTGGTTTCACATCTAGTTCTATTCATGGTTTTGGTTTGTACTGGATTCCCCGGGTCTATTCAATCAATAAAATTAACCTGTAATATTTAAATGTGTCAGTGTTAAAGTCTCAGAGCTCTAAAATGACATGGAAGTAAACACCAGCATTAAAATAAATATGTTCAATTTTATCACTCTGTGCTTTAGATCACCATATTTTCATTAATCACTTGTCTTGTTTGCAACAATGTTGCATTTTACTGGCTGTTTTGAACTTGCTTTGTAGTAAACCCCCATGGCCACGGTACATTTATCATATCTAAATTCTTTATTTTAATAAATTAAACCTTTTTTACAGAAATAGAAAGGTAGTGTATGTTTTTATGCTGGTGTATAAAAGAAAAAATGTTCAGACATAACTCGTCGAATTAATAATTAAGGTGAAATTAATACAACTTTGACATTTATAACAATAACATCATAAAGAGATGCAACACTGATAGTGATACATTTTTCTGCTTTTTTTTTTTAAATTGATATTCTTGAGAATCAAAGTAACATGCAACAAATCTTTACTGACTTTATAGTAAACCACAGATAAATAAGTCATTTTGGCATATACGCCATTTAGGTCTGGCCAGTGTCCAGATATCAGTTTTATGGTCAGCGCTTCATGTTATTCTTACACAGTCTTATGGAGATGAAGATGTTTTGATCTGTATTTATTTATTTTCTTGTTCCATTGTGTAATTCTATCATATTATGTCACACATACAATAAATCTTTCCACCTTAAAACATTAAAAACTTTAATTCTACTAGATTATATTCATCAATTTATTTACAAAGCCGCAAAAATGCCACATTATCTGATCACATAAAGGAAAACACAATCACTGGTAAGCTGGGCTAACATGTGTGATGACGGTTGACTACCAACATGTTAAACCTGTCACACGCGTGAATTTCTGTTTTTTCAGCATTTGAGTTTTGATATGTATCCGTCACAAAGACTGTGCAAACCTACCCAGCTGAATTCTAAGAAATATGGTGGAAAGATGAAAGACGGAAAAATAGGACATTAGCTTTGGTATCCCTTAAGTTTGTTGTTTGTGTCAAGCAGAGCAAGTGCAGTATGCATGCGGTAGTTATAACTTACAAAGATAATATAGAATTCAGAAAGGTTGGGATGCCCAAATGGTTTCAACAAGTACATGGTGCTAACTGATATAACTGTGAAACTCAGTGGCTCTGCCATCAAAGCCATTTTGATTAAGCTCAAGATACTGATGTCTGGCAGCAGCCTCTGCTATCCAGTCTGACGTCTTGATGACAGAAATTTCAGTTCCCTGTTTGGGACAATAACTCCCACACAGCCTCTGTCTGGAGACTTGAGACAAGGCTTCATGACTGAAGCAGCAAGTACCATGTAAACCGTGAGAAAGTGCGACAGGCCTGACTAACAAAAGAAACAAAAGCCCAGTTCTGTTTTTCAAACTTTGTGAGTCCGAAGATCCATTTTTTTTTTCATCACACCTGAGCTTGCACAATGCTTTTCAATTCAAAAAAAGAGACTAACAGATGAGAAATGTGTTTTTGACAAGTATTTCTTTTTGTAAAGTTTTGAAGGATATACTGTACAGCTTGAAGAACTGTTCCACAAAGGTATGACCTTACTTATAACAGTGTCACAACAGTTACAATTTCACATGAAATGTTTCTCCGATATAAACCTTGAAATTTTTTTTTCTATTTTGCTCATTTTCTGTGCTCCTCTACAACAGATGTCTTCAGTAAGTAGTATTTGGTGCACAAATTTTACGTGGAAATTAAAACATTGCCTTAGAATGTAGAGATGACGAAGTCCCGTTTGAAGTTTATTTTTCAATAACAAGAGCACTTGTGTATTATAAAGTATAAAAATTTAGAAAGCAATAGATTTAAACTCCATAATGCCTTACAGTTAGATTAACTTCTGAAAGGCTTATGTTCGATTCCACCTTGGCCTGTACCTCTCTCTCTGTGGACTTTGCATGTTCTCTTGTGTTTCCTAAGGGAACTCCGATTTCCTCCCACATGTCCAAAGACATGCACTTACCTTGGGTAGGTTAATTGGCTACTCTAAATTTCCCATAGGTGTGGATGGTTGTCAGTTGTCGGCCCTGCGACAGGCTGGTGACCTGTCCAGGGTGTACCCCCCCAATGACCCTGAAAAGGATAAGGAAGTGTATGGATGGATAGTTATTTAAGAGCCCTATTATTAAGATCTGTTTTGTTTGCGGCTGTATTATGACACATGTTAAGCTGTATGCTGTTTATGTGTGGGTGAGACTGTTTTTAACCAACCAAAAATGGTTCAGGTTTATTTATTTATTTATTTTACGTTTTGCATCATCATTTTCATTTTAGTCAAGGATCACCTGAGTACATATAAAATTTTTTAAAGGATGATTTCCTTTATTAAGAGTAAAAAGCTATCCAAACCTACCTGGCCCTATGTTAAAAAGTAATTGCCCCCTCTTGTTAAATCATGAATTAACTGTGTGATTAACCACAATTGGAGAGTTCCAAGGAGAAAACCGTTCATTTCATATTTGCCAAAGACATCTAGATGATCCCCAAGACTTTTGAAAAAATATTCTGTGGATTGATGAGAAAAAGGTTTGAGTTGGAAGCTTTGAGTTCCGTTACATCTGACATAAAGCTAATGCAGTATTTCATAGGAAGGCAATCACACCAACAGTCAAACGTGGAGGTGGTAGTGTGATGGTCTGCCAAGATCTGGACAACTTGCCATAATTGATGCAACCATAAATTCTGCTCAACATTGTACCATCAGTTTGTGCCCAACTTGGTTTATATAGGAGGACAGGAGGATCTGATCTGGAGCGGTCTATTCAAAGTCCAGACTAAATCTGAATAAGATGCTTTGGCATGACCTTAAACAGGCTGTACATACCTCCCAATGTGGCTGAATTAAAACAATTCTGCAAAGAAGTGTGGGACAAAATTCTTCCACAGCATTGTGAAAGACTCATTACCAGGTATTGCATATGACTGCAGTTCTTGTTGCTAAGGGTGGCACAGCCAGCTATTAAATTTAGGGGGCAATTACTTTTTCGTATAAGTTGTTTTAGATAGCTGTGTTCCCTTAGTAAATGAAATCAACATTAAAAAACTGCATTTTGTATGTACTCAGGTTATTTTTGTCCAAGTGTGAGAAATATGCAAAACAAGTAAGAAAATGTGAAAGGAGCAAATAGTTTTTTCACTGCACTGTATTATCTGTAGTTAAAGGCAAACAGATTCTGTACTAACAAAGATTCTGTAGTAACAAAGTGCTGTCTCACATTTTCCTCTTTTACACTTAATACCAAAGTGTGAGCATTATATCACTTTCCTCTTGGTCAATTCCAGCCATTGATGGGAGATCAATAAGACATGCTGTTCTCCTCTCATGGTGTTTGGAGATCATGTCAGAGTGGGATGATGAATGACAGAATAACAGGCTCAGCAGTAGAGAAAAATGAGCTGGACAGGGAACAAAGGGTCAACCAGGTTAATGATGTTGGCCGTGATTGTTTGCAGGTGCGAATGATCTGAGATTAATCATTTAGGGGTAAAGCTTGAATGACAGAATATGAGACATGGCAGTGATCAAACTGGAAACGTTCATGAGCTCAGCACCACCTTCACTGACGTGTAACAACAAGATGAAGCAAGGGTAAATATTGCTGTTGTCCACACTGCACTGTGTTTTCCAAGATACTCATTGAATTCCATGTACTTTTTTATCTGTCATTGCCTGAAATACACCTGACAATAGGTACTGAAATTTGTCAGGAATAATATAATGTATTTTGTTTTTCTCTTAGTCAGTGTTGGGTGTATTCAGTATATCCATTCATCCATTTTCTTCCGCTTTTCTAATTCAGAGTCACCGGGGGGCTGGAGCCTATCCCAGATGCCATAGGGCAAAAGGCAGGGTACACACTGGACAGGTTGCCAGTCTGTTGCAAAGACAGAAAATCATTTACAGTCACATACGGCTGATTTCAAATCACCAGTTAACCTAACCCAACTGCACATCTTTGGACTGTGGGAGGAAGTCAGAGTACCCAGAGAGAACCCACACAGACATGGGGAGAACATGTACATGCCACACAGAAAGGCCCGGCCAGATGGTGGATTTGAACCCAGGACCTTCTTGCTGTTAGGCAACAGTGTTACTGCTAACTACTGTGCCACCGTGGTGCTCTATATTCAGTTCAATTCTATTTTATTTATATCACATCAACAAACACATCAAGGTTTATATTGTGAGGTAAAGACACCACAATATTATAAATATATATATATATATATATATATATATATATATATATATATATAATATATATAAATATAC